>VXAZ01001983.1:131407-252805 GCA_013399875.1 Gymnorhina tibicen | reverse complement strand
TGAATTTCACGAATAAAGGTTCACTGAAATCTCTTCACTCTAACAGCCCTAGAAAATCAGCTGCCATCGAGGCATCTTGTTGAATTCTCCAACGTCTGTTAAGGGCCCCGTTTTTTAAGTTCTTTGGATGTTAATTTTTCTTACGTGTTGGCTATGTGTTTAGTTCTTCGTCCTGTCTAACTGATGATGCAGGTCTGCTTTTAATCAGAGGATGCAAGCAGTGAAGTCAGGAGTACAAGAAAATAAATGGCAGCAGTCTGAGAAACTGAGCATGGTACTTTATGAGTGTTTTCTATGAAACAAGTTGTTTCCACTGAGGTTGAGAGTCTGTGTGTGTGATCTTTCTGGGAATAATCCAGAAATGTCCTGGTTATACCCCTCCGTGCTCTGAGCCCTTGCTCCCCTGGTTTCTTTCAGCATGCAGATGCGTGAAGCACACTTAGGCACTGCTGCTTTTGTGTGTTACAGTGCTCAGTTTCTTAACTGAGCAAACTTCTCAAGTGCTGCTTTCTTCTCAAAAGCTTTGAAGAAACTGAAGGAACCCTTTCTTTTCTCCTTTTGACTCTTGGAGGATTACACAGTAGTGTAAGTGTATACCTACATGTCCCACTGCAGGGTGAGCTGGGGTGAGTGAGCGTGGAAGGCTGAATGTTCACAAATCCTTCCCCTGTAGCTTATGGGAAGCCACAGTTTGACACATGGCTGACTGTCAACTTGTTGACTTTAAAGGCTATTAGGAAGCAATGAATTGGAAGTTTTTTCATGAAATTGTCTTCCCATCAGAAGCAGAGATACTTGCACCTCCTTGTTTCTCTTAACACTCATTATCTAAGAAAATACTTTCAGTGGTAGGTGCACTTTGTGCTCATTGTCCCTTCTGTGTCTCTCCCAGGATGTAACTTTGATAGCTTGTGTAATGTGATCAGAACAGAGTGAAAAGCTGGACTGGGAATTAGGACAGGCAAGAAGAGAGCTCGACAGCTTGTCTCACATTTTGCTGTGTTCAAGTTCAATCAAATTGCCATTTCCCTGATCTCAGACATACTAGTCCCTTCGAAGTGCAGACCTCATGTTTCCATCAGCACAGGAAGCTGCAGGGACTGGAGTACAAGGGAAGAGGATCAGACACGGGCTCTGGAGATACAAAACATTTAACTGCTTGTAAAAAGCAGAAAAAGCAGAAATCTGAAGTGACATCAAAGTCTTGCACACAGTGCCTGTGCTGTGGAAGGGCAAGACTTCTAGGTGCTTAAGCACTTTTTTATCCCTGGGGTTTCAAAAGTTTGTCACCGGAATTGAATTAAATTATAAATAAATAAGCAAAAGCCCTGCCCACGCATCTTTCTTTGTTTTAGGCTGAAGCAGTGGTAAGGATCAGAAGAAAGTGTGAAAAAGCCAGCTTGGGAGGGTATTTCTTAACAAAATCATTCAGAACAGATTTTTCCGTCTGGAATTTTGATTACAGCTGTAGTGAGGGACCTAGAACACTTATCAAAGGCTCCTCATGGTCACAGAAAGCATGGCCCAATTCTGATCCTTATATTCCCAAGCCAGAAGCAGACATCAGTAGAGTCAGAAGAAGGAAGAAACACCATAAGACCAGACACAGACATTCCAGATTTTCTTTGTGTCACAAGCAAATGAAAGACTGGCTCACATGTTTGCTTTTTTGATAATTTTTTCTTTTTGCTTCTGTTTTGGAAAAAATATACAAAAAAAAAGCCAAGAAGAACCAACATGGAAATGTGAGGTAAACATTCCAGTAAAAGTACAGAGGCTCCATTCTTTAAAGGAGACACACAGCAGTTATCACCATGCTAGAAGAATGAGATGCAGGAAAATCCTAGAAACAGTGAAAAATCATTTAATGAAGCCTTTGCCCTAGTTCTAGCCATTGTAAATGGGCTTTCTTTTTTGTTGTTCTTCTCATCCCCAACCCATACTTAATTGTCTTTATAATGCTTAGACAAAGTTGTTAAATTGTAAAATAGCAGTTTTGATATAAATTCTGTATGGCAGAATTTACAAAAAAAATGCAGACTGCTACTACAGACTCAGCTCTTTTTCCTTCCTTTCTTTTTTTTTCTTTCTTTCTTTCTGTCTGTCTCTCTTGTCTCTCGTCTTTCTTTCTGTCTTTTGTTTTCTTTTGTTTTTTGTTTGTTTTTGACTTGTCAAAGCCCCTCAGGAAAAAAATACATTTTGGGCAGCAAAACTGGCTTCTTGGCTATGCCGATCTGAATGCCAAGGAATGCTGCCCCAGTGAAGGAGTGGTGTCACTTTTCCTTTGCACCAGTGTCACTAGTTACCCCACAAATCTATGATGAAGTCATGAAACACTTAGAGCGCAGCCTCAGCCCCACAGTGGTGGCTGTATATCCCCATAGTCAATTCCTGAAGCCAGGTTTCACTGGGAGCTTCAGCTGGGCCTCGGGGAGGAATGAGGATCTAGGGAGATGATATAGTCAGCTCACATGCTATCAGCTACTACTATAAATTTTGACGTCCAGTCTGTCTATACTGCAGACCAAGGATGTTGTTTTAGTTATTCTTCAATAACTGGCACAATCGCCCACACCAGAACAATCAGGCTTTGATTCAGTGAGGTGCTTAAGGACATGCTTCTAGTCTGGAAACTGGGTGGTAACTGAAGTCCATTATTTCCTAGGGAGCACTTAAGTAGCTCACTGAACCAAGGATGGATTTTTGTTTCTCATTGATAGTATCATTCAGGTTAGATACCTGATCACCGCTATTTTAATATGAATTAAATTACTTCAGATCCATGCTGAGTTTACTCAGGTGAGAATCTGACTCAGCACTTCTTATGGTAAGAAAAGGTAAAAGTGAATTTTTCTTCCCCCCAAGATATATAAATTCAAAACTGAGAAGAAAAAAAATTGTGTACAAATATCACATAACAACATCAACAATTCCATAGATGTAGTTCCTCAGTGCACACTTTAAACAAGAAAAGATTTTTTTTTGTTCTTTTTCCGTTTTGCTTTTAAAGTCTGGCATAATAATATTAAAGCTGACAAAAAATCAGGGCAAGCTACATCACTTCCTCATACAAAAAAAGTACAAAACATTAGCCTCTAACTAGACATAACATAATACTGGTCATCACAGTTAGACATTTAGTAACTGTGTGTCTTGGAGTATTTTACTGGAGGGTAGTAAAAAATAGCTTCGGCTGCCGATCTCCCATCTCAGGTTACTTCAGTCATAGAGGCAGAGTGATTCTGCAAAGAGGAAAAGACAAACACGTGAGTGTTGGTATACAGCACTCTGGCACTGACATACCCCAGTGTGCAAAAGCAATAGGAAAAACCCTTGCTCATAAAACCCGCGTTGTAAATGTATGGTCATTAATTATAATTTAAGAAAATTAATCTTGTTGATTTCTAGTGGACATCAACAGTTAAAGTTTAGTCCCTACCTGCACTTCACAGTCCAGTAGCTATAAACAGCTGACTGGACAAAATTTTTCTCACAGCTAATGAACATTTTCACCTGCTCATCCCTTCTGTCATACACAACACAATGTGGATACATCAGTAGCACTTAGTTTCTGGACTATTAACCCATCGAGAGAACATCTAATGCACACGTTCTGCAGATTTAGTGGAAGGACTTCCAGTAAATCTTTGCCTAATCAATATTGACTCTTCAATTAAGCCAAGTATTTCCGGACATTACAGACAGTGGTTTTCCCATTTCGTTTTAAATTCCTCTTTTCAGTTTATTTCACAAGTAGTCTAACAAAAGTTGCTATTGATCTTGCCACAAGTCAGGTGTAGAGGAATGACAGGCCATCTAATAAAGGAAGTTCAATTTAAAGAACAAATAAATTACACCAGTGCATTTCAGATAACTCATAAACTATAGTTTCTCCTTGTTCCCAGAATTTCTTGGCAGGTTGCATTTACTTGTCTGTTTTGAAAGGACTGGGTATGATGCAGTTATGCCAACACAAGCCATTTGAAGTTAGTAGTTTTAACAGAAACACCATCAATATTGATGTTCCCACTAGTTATTTTTTGCAGGCTTGAAAGAATGCTATTAATTTCTCTTCTGATGACTTAGAGATAGAAAAAAGTATATGATTTCTTCTTATTATAAAAGATACTGAACAGTAATAAGGATAAAAAACCTAATCTCTGTAATATTTTTCAGGACAGAATGGTTTCTCCTCAGGAAAGAGTAAATCCTTCATACATCCCAAAAGTTCTCTGGAATGTAATTAGGCAGAATTATTTTTACTTTTCTCTCAGTTTTCTAGTCTTCTAAGCAAAAGTTTGTGAGGCATGTGAAATCTTACTTCTTTAGCTGTGGATGTGTATGGGGGCAGAAGATGTACAGTGTTTGGTAGTTTCAGGGATGAATGCCTTAAAACAAACTCTGCCCTGATGCAGATTCACTGTCCAATGGGCTTGAAGTGAGGCATATGTAGTTAGGTACAAAACTACTTTTTACTGCGCTGCAACAGAAGATATGCTTGGTGATGGTCTGGGTAACAGGATTTACAGTACCTGTGCACTCAGTGTCTCCAGAGGACTTTCCACTCTTGGAAAAGCCATTAGTGGCATTCCTCGTGGGTCTTCAGGCTTCGGTTTAGAAGGAGCTGCATGACTGCCCTTAAAGTTATGGACAACACATATCCCCTGTGTAATGCAGAAAAAAACCAGAGTGAGATCAGTGTGTTCCGTCCTCAGGAAAAACCTGGAGGGGGAATTACCATGGGGGTCACAACTGCCAGCTTTTGCAAAGAATTTAACCTGGATTTGGGTTCAAGGCATCATCTGTCTCAGCCTTGGGCTGCAGTGTGCTTACTGACGTGGCTGAGTATTATGGACTGCCTTGGTGATGAACCATTCTCAGCCTTCTTACATTTTACATTTGACACAGCAGAGACCCCCATGTATGGTTTATCATCCCAGAACCACAGACTACCCAAATGATGCCCTTTACTGGCCAAATACTCCCTTCAGACTCTGACCTTGTCACTTCCAAACAGTGAACGCATCCACTCCACGGATGGCCGAATCTCCCTCAAATCTGCATGACACCATTTAGCACCATTCCTGCATGCTTCCAGCACCACTGCTGTGGTGTTTATCCCACAGCCCCCTCCCTCATGCATGACCAGACTCACAGCACCCACATGATGGTGGTGATTCCAGTACGAGCAACCACGCATGGCAGTGTGTGGCTTGAGGACATGGAAAAACAAAGGTACACAGGAGCTGGCACATGTGCTGGTGGAGTGATTCCTGCAGCCAGCTCCTTGCTGGCTGTTCCCCTTCACTGCCACAGACCCGAGAAAGAAGCAGGCTGCAGCCCGGGTGGGTCCTGTGCCAGCAGGATCTGTGCCAGGGATCTGACAGCACCCCTCTGAGGAGACCTCTTCCACCACTCTGCAATTCAGCTTGTGGCACTTGCAGGGTGCCAGAAGGTCTGCAAAGCCAAAATGCAGCTGGAGACAGGCTGTCACTGCCACCAACAGGTACGAGGAGCACAGACAGATTGTCCTGGCCTGAGAGATGGGGCAATTGCATCTTAAATTGTGTGGGCAAGATTTGAAGTGCCCTTCCCAGTGGGAACCAGACAAATTATTCACATTAAAGTCAAGGAGATTCAGGTCAGAGGCTGTAGACATGTACAGGAATAAATGACACTTGAAGGTTTATTGTTGTTGCTGTTTTAAGTCCAGAATAGAAAAAAAAAATCAGTGACAGGACAATAGAGATTTAAGGGATCTTTGAAACCTAATCCCTCCTGATTACAGGGATAAAGTGTCTGTTGCTATGCAGTGGATACTTCTGAAGCATGTTTTAATTAAATGGAACCAGGCATATTTCTTGGTAATAGTGAGAATGACCTGGACTTCTTGCTGTGTGAGTAAATCCTCAGCAAGAGACCTCTCACCAAACAAAACACTTGAACCACACAGCCCACAGGAGAGCCAGTTACACTCAGAGTCTGGAGAGATGCTCTTCCTAGATTCTGTGGGAAGGCCTTTGATCTATTTCAATATGTTTGTTTATCCTGTAAGGGGGTGAACGATTTCAGCTTGATTCTGATAACTGCAAAGGGAGGTAGTTTTGTCTCCAAGGGAGTTCATCCTAATCTTCCATTCTATTGCACTTCTTTTATGGTCTGAAACAAAACGGAGAACCAGGATCACAGCTCAGAGCCCCAGGAAACACCCTGTACATCACATTTTTGCCAGATACAAGGCACCCAGAGGGGTTCTGCAACACAGAGGAGGAGTCTCAAGAACACCCTCCTTTCGATGTTGAAATCTACACCACCTTTTGCAGCATTTTCCAGAACAGATCAAGTAAGAACATGTAGAGTAATGAAAATAATTTAAATACATGAAATGTACAAATGCTTACTGTATTAGACTTATCAATTAGTATCCACCTGATTTCTGGTTTCATATTAGGATTTTTTCTGATAATACATTTAATTAGATGGCGGTAGAATTAGATCTTGCAGGCTACAAGCGATTAGCAATTTTTTAGGGTTTTTTTTAAAACAATGGTATTTTTAAAAGGAACACAGAAGGACTGATGGACTTACCAGAAACAAGGCTACAGCACTCCCCAGGATGAAGCCTGCGATCACGTCCGAACAGTGGTTTCGATACTCAGACACTCGATTTAGCCCGGTGAGGAAGGCAGCACACAGGGTTCCCAGACACAGCACGGGCTTGGCTAGCCTGCTACTCTTTGTTTTAATTGTGCTTGTGATGTACATCTGAAGAAAGGGCAAGCCAAAAAGAAAAGAGAGCTCCATGAGAAATGCATCTTTCCCACCAGGATAAATCCTAAATCAGCAAGGATGTGACAATCCCCCTGATTCATTAAAAAAAAAAATGGCACTGGGAAATGGAGGAAGCGGTTTCAAGTAATTCAGAGAAAACTTTTAGGAGAACGAAACCAATACTGTTAAGTGATGTGAAATATCCCCTTGCATTTACATACTGGACCTTTTCTGAGCAGGTACGCTCAGGCTCAGCTTTGCTGATTTTGTGCAAGTACTGGCTCGTGTGCTGGCAAGTGTGCACTCTGAATGCAGATGACTAAATGTTTGCAAAGGGAGTCAGGAACTCATGCTTATAGTCCTGCAGAAACTGTAATGTGCAGAAGATGTAGTGCTTAAGAGTCTGTGTGAACTAACTTCTCCAGTTTCCTAGATGGTGTTAAGTTTAGGGAACAGAGAACATTGAGAGAAACCATTCCAGCCATTTTCCCCACAAGATGAAAGGAAACACATAGTATGAGAGAGGTTTCTTTCAAATCAAAGTGGATTTTGAGGATGTAATTCTGGAGCATGAAGTTTCACTGTTCTCCAAATATTTTTTAATGAACTCCACATGTTTCTGGCAGTTTGCTGGTTTTTTTTTGGTTTTTTTTTTTTTTTTTTAATACATTTTGACAGGGAGTAAAAACATATGGGTCACAGTTAGCAGCCAGTCCTTAAATCCAGAGCCACAAAATAACAAAGATCAAGCAAACTGAGCCTGATGGCAAATCAATTCATTAAAATCCTTTTCAGCCAACAAGTATGTGAGCCTGCATGATTTCCAAAGCTTTGATGATTTGAGATGTTCCTGCTGGCTTTGATTTTCACACCTGAGCCTGACTGCAGCAGATGCCTTACGACAGCTAACAGCGAGCACTAGGTGGCAACCTCGCCCCAGTCTTGGCTGGCATGTTGAGCAGCACCTATCGCCAAAACTCACGTTAAGGCCCTTTGGAAACAATAGGAAAAAAAAAAAATCGTTGCCACTGCGTGAATAGTGACCACCCACCCTTTCACCCTATGCACTCCTTCTAGTCAATTCAATCGAGCCATAGGCAGCCAGATTGCTTTCCTGTTCCCCGCCGAAGCACGACTGCTGCTTGCAGCGTCCGAAGGAAAATCCATCACCTCTTTAAAGTAAGAATGCAGTCCTGCTGCGACAGCTGTGAACCGCAGCTGCAGGGAACACCCCACACAGGCTTGTTTCCTTACAGGTATGAGAGGAAGCTGGATCTTTGGGTTTCTCTCATGGGAGGGTTCTCTTTGTCACAGATGGGAAGTGTCTCTAATTGGAGTTTCACACGTCTCGGCAAGAAAATGTAAACTTGTAGTAAAAAGAACATTTTTAGCAATGAGGGTAATCAACCATGCGAACAGATTGCTGAGGGAAATCTGTTAAACCCTCGTGAGGAGGGTTTTAAACAAGACAAACTGTTTTCCCAGAAGGCAGGCTCCAGTTCATCCCTAAGTCACACACTGAGTTCAGAAATAACTGGGAGAGCTTATCCATTCTGATCAGACTTCCCAGTCACTGCAGCTTGATCTTTATTGTCCAGGCCCAAAAGCCAAGATATTTTTTAGGATTCTCATAGCGTTTACCCACATTTAGAGCATTGTTTCGGAGTTTTGTGTGAGAGGCCAAAATCTCAGTCAAAGCCACTTACATTTGGTTTCCTACATACAGCAAGTGTTTTTGAAAATTTCCTACAATGCTATTCATAGAGTAAATTTATTTACAAAACTCTAAATATCGAAACCAGAGAGGAGGAGGAAATAAGTGAATATAAAAACATTATTAAAAAATAAACTACACATGATTTAACAATATAATTTATCTATTCAGCTTCTTTGCTGTGATCTTATCAGTACCCTTAACCAGTGTATTTAGCAATTGCAACATGTGATAGCAGCACTTATCCCAGATGATTCTTCTCCCATGTTTTTCAGAGAGACAAAATCATAGACAAGGAGGCTTTTTTGTCTGCAATTTTAAAATAGACTTATACTTATTTATATATATATATGTTGTAGTCCCCGAGCCACCAGCTGGGATGGCTGGGGAACAAGGGGGCTCAGCAGCTCAGTGGTGGGTGAATTCAGAGATCTAACACCACTCACAAGACAGCTGGCCAGGATCCCCTCACCTGGTCTTGTGACCTGTGTGAGGAGGGTCCCCCTGGTTGGTCAGCAGCCAGACAGTCACTCTAACCTTGGGTCACACCACATTGGCCCTCAGCTGTTGTCCCTCCCCTGTCTGTATCCCTTGATAAGGAACCTGGCGGGCGGGGCCCGTTCTCTTGCTACCTGGCCAGCCTGCGTGCCGGTCAGAAATAAAACATCGGATCCCTCGCAAGAGCCATCTCTGGACTCTTTACTTCTGATACCGCTCGAGCTAGCAAGCTCTGTGTGGGCTTGGCCGCGTGCCTCCATCGCACAGTGAGAGAGAAGCTGTATGCGAGGTGCCCGGACACCGCCAGGAGTTCCTGAGCCAGGAATTCTTAGGGAAAAGCAACAGTTTCCTCCACCAGCCAGGCCGCACAGCGGCATATATATATATATATGCCTATATTTAGAACACATTATAGCTACAATGAGAAGGGCAGAGTGGAAGAAATCTGTCTTGACCCTTCAGCAGAAAGTAAGGAGATTTGTGACAGTTTATTTTCCTTAGAAAGTTCAAAATTTCATACTAATATTGCAAAAGTCTGTGTCCTAGAAGTTTTACAGACAATCTTTTCTTTTACTACAGTGAAAGAGCAGCAGAGCCTTTGACGACGATGCTCAGTGCAGCTGCCCAAGTGCCCAGGCCTTGAATTGATCACGGATGCAGAAGGTATTTGCTGTAGTGTTCTCTGCTGTTCAGCATTTCCAGATGTTGGAGGATTCATGTCCAGGTGTAGAGACCCAGAGACTTTAGTCTTGGGGTGGATTGTGGTGGTGCATCTCTCCCCCTCCCCTGGCTGCGCTATGAGTTGAGAAGAGCTCATTAAAGCCTCGCAGCTAGACTAAGCCCCTCTTGAGCTTATCGGAAACACTGTCTGTTCCCAGGAACTAGCAGGTGTCTAACGGGGACCTGTTTTTTAACAAACAGGCTTGGAAACTTATTTTTCTTGCCTGAATAACAATCCAAGTGGTTGTTATTGTATTTTTCTTACTGAACCTTCAAAGAAAGTTACCGACTGAAATTTTGGCTGGGTGGAAAACTACCATAACTAAAACTCACTCTCNTGGGGTGGATTGTGGTGGTGCATCTCTCCCCCTCCCCTGGCTGCGCTATGAGTTGAGAAGAGCTCATTAAAGCCTCGCAGCTAGACTAAGCCCCTCTTGAGCTTATCGGAAACACTGTCTGTTCCCAGGAACTAGCAGGTGTCTAACGGGGACCTGTTTTTTAACAAACAGGCTTGGAAACTTATTTTTCTTGCCTGAATAACAATCCAAGTGGTTGTTATTGTATTTTTCTTACTGAACCTTCAAAGAAAGTTACCGACTGAAATTTTGGCTGGGTGGAAAACTACCATAACTAAAACTCACTCTCTTGGGGCCCTCTAAACAAGGGTCCAAAGTGAGATCTCTTTGAGCTCTTGACTCCCAGAAGATAAGGGGGTAATGTGTATGTCTCAAACACCGATAACTGGATGGCCATGGAGCCAGCCAAGGACTGCTGGAAATAACAGACAGGAATTGTTGGTAATAACCAAGGATTGTTGTTATTAACAGACCATGAGAAAGATCAAGTTTTGGCTGGGGAAGTCGGGCCAGAGATAGGGCATTTTTCTGTGACAAACAACCACAACACAGCACAGGAAATAGGCATGGACTATAGGGTGGGATTAAGACCACCCAAGACCCCCAAAGCCCTCCACCCATTTCCAGAATGACCTGAAGGAATGGATTGCACATTATAATGAATTTTCATAGAAAGTGAGAAACCCATCTTTGGGGTGGAGAAACCGGCCCATAAAAAGGTATCCTCCCAAGCCCAGGCAGTGCCCCCAGGACCCTGGATATCTCATGGGCTGGGCCAGTGCAGGTGGATCGATGCTGAAACCAGGATTGACATCCCATCAGCTGGATTGATGCTGGAACCTGGAATGGTGATCTCTTTTTCCAGCCATTTCTTTTTCTTTGGAAAAGGAACTTAAATTCATGTGTTTCTAAGGTCACAGCAGCTTGCACTGTGTACAGTGACTGCCACCTGTTCCTGTGGTCATTCTGGAAGACTTCTTTAGATGACATTCTTATTTTTTTATAAATATGAAAGCCAGGGCTGCCAGCCCTTTTCTCTTTTCCCTACTGTAGGCATACAAGATTCATTTCCACCTGCAGAGATCGCAGAAGTGATGCTCTGGGTTCTCCTCAGCTTCTTTAGCAGGTGACAAAGAAAAGTCTAGTTAATTAAATATAAGACCCATATTACAAAAAAACCAAAACCAAACACCCAAAACCCACAAAGCCAAACCAGTCACAGTGGGAGTGTTTTCCCTAGAAGAGTAATGAACAAGTGAGTACAGAGACACCTGCACAGGATACTTGAGGTTCAGTGAAGGGAGGAGACTCCCAGATCTCAACAGACATTTATAAAATGAAAACCAGTGTCTCTGGATTCCATCCTCCTGCCTCCTCACATTGTACCTGTTTTATTTTTCTTGCTCCATGGCTCAATTCTTCAGCTTTATGCAAAACATAGCTATTACTAAGCAAATAACCTGTGTTTTATGTTCAGCAGGCCACATTATCATGCATATTAGAATCAGCAAGAGACTTCTCAAAAAATTGTGCACAGCACAGTTATTAAGCAAAGCTGGATGGGAACAATGCATTTCTTGTGTAATGCTCATGTTATTCCCAGCTGGCAGACAAAGAAAAGAAAAATGGCAACATTTTTAGTCCTAGAAGGTGACTTCAGGCAGAGAACTGGCCTGGAATTGGACTGTAGGCTGAAATGGGCAAACTTTCCTGGCCTTGTGGCTCAGAAACAGTTCCACATCCTGGCTCCACCTGACATCTTCCTGTGTGAGAAATGCAGGCCCATCGCAGGTACTCTTGGAAGAGCAGAGCTCAGAAACACTGAACTACCTGGGGCTTAAGCTCAGGAAGGAAAAACAGCATTCCCCTTCAGCTGTAGAAGTCAGCCTGTTTGGAGAAGGTTTGCCTTCCTAGGAGACAAGGGAGGCTGGGCAGGGAAAGTCTACGAGAGGATGTGATTAGCTTAGGACAGAACCAGGACTAAGCCTGACCCTGGAACTTCCACCTGAGAGTTTCTCACAGTGCAAACAGCTGCTACAACCATGTTGAGTGTATTGTGATCTGTATTTCACACATGGTTGCACGCTGTTCAGAAGTAATGTGCACAAAATGCTACAGCCTTTCCAAACAGTTTCCAACAGATCCTGATCAAAGGAGTTGCAGTTTATTTCTCCATCATTATTCACACAACATTCAGTGCAAACAGATGGATATTGAAACAGCAGCGGGTTGATTCTTCATTTGAGAAGTAATAACGTGGTGTTTCACAAGAGCACAGGGCAAAATAATCAGTAAATACCCTGTCTTTAATAACTTTAAGGCTTTTCTTTCATACTGATGACCTACAGACAGACTCTGACACTACTCTGAGTCAAGCTGTGGGGGGAGAAAAGACCTAGGTTAATGCATTTTGAGATCAGAACCAGGTTAAGTCCGTGGATCTTTATTGCAAAACCACCACGGTTTTCTGCTTTGTTAGTAAGATTCTTGGATTAATTTTCAAGCATCACAGAAACTTTAGCCAGAGAACACAAAGGAGTATCAGTCCGTTCCATCAGACTTCCTAAGTTTCCTTCCTGACTGCATGGCAGTGTCACCTTGTCTGTGTGTCAGCCGGGATGCATTTCTCTATGATAACAACAAAATTCTGGCACTGACTTTTGTTAGAACCTTCTTTGCAACATGAGTTCAGGTCCTAAACAAGGGGAGCAAAATTCAGCCTAAGTTCAGACCACCAAGTGAAAGGGCACTGCCGCTGTGCGGCCTGGCTGGTGGAGGAAACTGTTGCTTTTCCCTAAGAATTCCTGGCTCAGGAACTCCTGGTGGTGTCCGGGCACCTCGCATACAGCTTCTCTCCGACCCGTGTGATGGAGACACGCGGCCAAGCCCACACAGAGCTTGCTAGCTCGAGCGGTATCAGAAGTAAAGAGTCCAGAGATGGCTCTTGCGAGGGATCCGATGTTTTATTTCTGACCAGCACGCAGGCCGGCCAGGTAGCAAGAGAACGGGCTCCGCCCACCAAGTTCTTTATCAAGGGACACAGACAGGGGAGGGACAACAGCTGAGGGCCAATGTGGTGTGACCCAAGGTTAGAGTGACTGTCTGGCTGCTGACCAACCAGGGGGACCCTCCTCACACAGGTCACAAGACCAGGTGAGGGGATCCTGGCCAGCTGTCTTGTGGGGGGTGTTAGATCTCTGAATTCACCCACCACTGAGCTGCTGAGCCCCCTTGTTCCCCAGCCATCCCAGCTGGTGGCTCGGGGACTACAACAGGGCACCTTTTAAATTTTAAATGTCCAACAACACATGGCATGTGAACAAATGTAGCGATACAGAAGCTGTTTGAGGATCAGCTTCATTTTAATGCTCGTGAGACAGGGACAGAGAAAGGAGAAGACTGAATGACAAAATCAGCAGCAAAGACAAGTTGAGGACCTCAAGCCTCCATATGCAGTGCCTCAAAAGCAATGAGCAATTCATTTGCTTGTACCAGGACTGGTAAAACGGAGAGAGAAGGGGCTCTTCCCCTACTAATAAAGAAAAAGTTGTCCCCAGAATAACCCTCTTTTTCTCCAAAAATCCATTGTAAGAAAAATGCCCCATCTAGATGCACAAACAGAAACCTCTCATGCAAGGCATCAGTCATCAGCGGCACCCACCGTGGCATATAAAGCTGAGTAGATGCTCAAAGCAGCATGTTTGGATGGAAAGGATCTCCTGGCCTTTTCAATCACCTCCACATCCCCAGTGCAGATGTTGCCGTTGTTTATGAACTGGTGGTGGGCCCGACAGTCGTTTCCAGTGTAGTTGGGTTTGCACACAGTCAGGAAGTAGGGAGCCAAGTTCCCAGTCACAACCTGGCCAGCGTTTACAAAGATGTCAGTGGCAAAAAGTCCAAATGCAAACACTCCTGTGAGGAAAGGTTAAAAACAGTGATTATTCAAACAGGTTTTGAAAATATCACTATATACCTGAGAGGGAGAGACAAAATGAGAGTAGCATCATGTACTTAAAACAAATCTGTGACAAAAAAATGGGATCTCTGAACCTGAAAGAGTAGTGCAGTGCAGTGCTGAGACACAATACTTCTATTCTCTAACATAACTACCTAGGATCAAGTACCTTTTGGATTTTGACTATTGACCATCTTGATGTTGAAAAATTACAATCCTGACCTAGCAATACTCGGCATGTGCTTTTGGAAGCAACCCAATGCTTTGCTCTGGAAGACAGCTGCAATTCAGCTCACGCCACCAGGAGCACATAACCACAGTCCTATCAGATGAAGTATTCCCTTCATGGCAGGAACTTTTCCACAGTTGTGAAGCATCTCTTGATCAATACTGCAGTTGTCACATCCTTCACTGACTCCTCATGAGTGTTCAATACCTGCTACAGCTGCTATGAACATATGAGGATCTTTCAGATGCATGTAATACCTACATACCAAAGGCACAGAACAGCAGGTTTGCAAAATACCAAACCCAAATGTTTTGAAAGATTAAATCCGCTGTCCTCTTCCCCTTCTCATCACTAAGGTTGATTAAAGTGTCACAAAAACTTAGAACAAATAAATATTGTCTTCTGATGTGGGAATATCGAGGGTCATGCATTTTTGCTTCCTCCCTTCTGTAGCTCTGTAAGCAAAAGTCATTAAATTATAAATTAGCTGAGATTGTTATGTATTTAAATATGACCAAGAGCTGGAGCTCCAGGGAAATCATCTTAGGAAAGCTGTGATAAAATCTTAAAAGCTGCACCACCATGACGGTAACATCTTCACTGCTTATCTATACTGAGTTTAAAAAAAGATAAAAAGGCTGCTCTAGTCTGAGACAAAAAATATGAGGGACTCAGCAAAATAATGCAGCACGTACCGACAGTAACATAAAATAAAACTGTAACTAAAATAGATTTGTTGTACAAGTGTTGAGTGGGGCTTGCTTGTGCCAGTCGGTCAGAGGGATGGTTCGATGTCACTGGCACAGATCCCTCGCTGGGGCACTGATGGGAAGAGCCCTGCCCTTGGGCAACAGCCTGGAGGGGCTGCAGGACTGCGGAGCTGTTTGTCCTCACCATCCTCCCCCAAGGTTAGCAAGGAGCATCACACAGTGAGGATGATTCTGGAGGCTGAGTGTTTTACTATTCTTCATGCAAGTTTACTTTTATTTATTAGTAACGAACCGGTATGTGATCATGGATTTAAAAAGCCAGTGGTGGCCAAAGAAGAAGGCTCCCTTCCTCTGGTTTTAGGCTGCAGGACTGGCACCTGTCTTTTCAGACAGTTTTCCTCCTCTATGTCTTTCTTAGTGTGTTTAAAAGGAGAGAGCACTGACACTGCTCCTTTATCCCTCTGGTAATATTTTAAATCCATGGTTTTCCGCAGCCATCAGGAACTTCTCACCTATATTAGTCAGTGCACAAGCAAGTTCAAAGGAAAAAGGCAGAAGGGTACCTTTACAGCCTGGTGAAACAGCTGAAGTTAGGACAGAGATTAATCTTATTTTTATATACAGCACTCCATAAAAATTTTAATTTTTTTTTGGCACAGCTTGCTTTAAACGGCAGCCTTCTGATGTGCTGTGCAAATTACAGGGAGTGCAGCAAGGATTATTACCCAGCCTTTTACAATAGTTAGAGGAGATTTAGGTGTCAGGCAGTCTGGCTCATGCTCTTTATCAGTTTAGTACAAGCCAAAAACCGAGACATTTGATAAACAGCTTCACAAAACTATTTCGGTCTCTAGGAAGTGCATATATACAAAGGTACTTTTCTCCATTAAAAAAAGAAATTTCAACACCTGCATTTTCTTAGTATTTGGTAGCACAGAAAGTGCTGGCCCCGACACAGCTGCCGAGGCCTGCAGCAGTCTGGAGAAGAGCAGTGCAAGCTGTGGCTGAAACCTTTATCCCATTCTGACTGCGTTGCATTCTGGCTGCTGCAATCCCTCCCTCACAGCTCTGCCAAGCTGTGCTCTGTGAAAACCACAGCAATGAGTCCGGCTGGCAGGGATGTGACCCTCGCAGGCTGGTTACACACCGTGTCTCTGGAGACTTGGAGCAAGGTTTGGCTGTAATTGATTTAAAGGCTGTAATGCCAGCATGCCCGGGCAGTGGCGGACAGTTCCCTGATGGTTTTTGTACCTCAGGAATCCATCTGTTCAATGGATTTGTTCAATGACCTACAGCAGCTAAACTAACTGACCGGAGCACAAAAATGCAGTGACGTGATTGCCAGCTTTTTAGAGGCAGACAAATTGCTCTGAAAGGCTTCATGGGAAGGGCAAATAGCCCCAGCTCTTCAGGGTCATACAGCTCGAGTCTGTCATATAATGCCAGAGAGAGAGAATGGGAGAAGATGTGCCTCTTCCCGACTTTGACACTCAGGTGTAAAGGGAGGTGGTGTCATCCTGCTCAGCAGCAATGCTTTTTTTCAGTGTGCTCATTCTGGGCCAGAAAACCTGGGAATGAGCTGTAGTGCAGAACTTAGCATATGCTGAGAAAAGATGGGAACAGTGCAAGCCACATGGGAAGCAGACCAACAGCTGCTCACTAGCAGAAAGGGTGAAGGTTAATTGCAATTACATAAAGCCAATCTTTCCCCTCAGCCACACATGTCACATAGTCTGGCTGCAAAAACAGGCCTTAAAGAAGGAGCAGAAGCTATTTCTGGAAAGGCCTCCCAACTTTTTCTCACTGTCCTGACTCTCAGGTATGTTTTTGTCTCAGGACAGCTAGAAGAGGAGGCTAGAAGACAAAACAATAAGCAGAATGTAACTGGGAGAGATGCTAGCTTAGGCCACAGATAAGAGGGCAGGCTGTACTCCCTGCTACTCTCTCAGATGCTCGAGAGTCCAGGAAAACAAAGATTAGATTTTAACATATTTTCACCTCCACTGAGAAAGACCTTAGACGAATTAAATGTTCAAGCCAGAAGAAGAACAAACAAGGAAAGTCCTGTTGAAAAATGCTGAGAACAGACAAAGTGAAGCTTGACTTTCCAGCTTCATCTCACCTGAACTAAAGCATGCCTTTGCAGAAAAGTCTAAATATTTAGTAGCTTCAATTTTGAATGCTTCATTTTTAATTTCTCCACTTACACATCCCTCCAAATGACTGTCAAAAAGTCCTTCATGAACCCCTGACTTCTGGGCTCTCACCCACATCCTACTCTCATGTTCTGTCTCCTATCAAACTCTCTGAAGAAGAATCCAGCTCTTCTCAGTCACTGTAGCCTCAGTACAACCCTCTGTCCTCCCTGCAATTCATGCTCAAGCTCTCTTCTTCCACCCCGAGTCTATGTAACATCAGTCACTGCAACTGCTTGTTGACTCCATGGAAACTCTCGCTATTAGAGGCATTTAAAATGACACTGATTTGAAAAAAAACCAAACCACCACCACAACAAAAACCAACAAAAACCCCCTTGGGACCTTTAGAAGAGCATCTGGAAAGACGCTGGGAGGAGACAAGCGAGAAGCCAGTGGGTGGAAATGAGAATTGGGAGGTAGAAGGCTTTATTACAGGAAAACCATGAAACCCTTAAGTAAAGTGACAAAAGAAACAATGCATTGAAGGGTTCATGAGACATCAGAAACTGGGCTCTTCAGTAACATGTCATCATGTTTTCTTCCAAGGATATTTATTTATCCTCTCTGTCCCAGTCAATTATCTGAATTTGTCACTCTCAACCTGACTCGCTTGGAAAACGTTCCTATTTCACATGCACACTCATACTCACCTAACCCCTTTGCCACCCCTCTGTTTTTTAAGGAAGATTACAGTTTCAGTGGAGAGTGTCCCTGGAAGGACTCAGGGCTCTATGGGAATGCTGATCCTCAGCCCACCTCTGAATGTTTTGCTGTAAGAATCTTGTGCATCCAGTAAAGCTGTAGACTTATAGTCCTGTAACTCAGCCTCTGCTAAACCACCCTTCATCATTACATCTTAAAGGAGACCTGCATCATTAATCCATTTTACAACAGAAGAGATGGGGGTTGCAGGGGAATTTATTGTCCTGTTGCCATGGCATCAGGAACAGGCTCAACATCAAGCTTCTGAGCACTCAAAACCTCATCCTGGGATTGGCTTTGATCTTCTACTGAAGACCTCACAAAGCTCACTACTCCAGGGGTCTACTACTGCTTGGGTCTACCTGCTTCACATGTGGGTGTCCTGCCTGGATACTGTTCTCCCCAGATGTAAGAAGGAAGACACGGGGTCTGACCATGTCAGAAGAAATTAAATTCTCAGTGCAAGAGTACTCTGGAGGCTCAAGACTCATCCTGACAGATGCCCAGGATATCTTCCTTCCTCACTGCTTTCACAACCACCAGTTTTCATTGAGGCAGCTGCCAGCTCAGAGCCTGGCGCCAAAGGGAACAGTAAGGGTTGCTTTGTCCCCAGCACAGTGACCTTTTTCTCATCGTGGTGGTTCTTCCGTGATAAGATCTACAGTAGCTCAAGCTGCTGCAGCTGTTTAGGTTTGGGGCAACACCCCCAAATACAGCTTGAGCCCTGTGGAAAGGCAGCCAGTTAATAACAGAACATGCACTGTTTCACAGTGAACTTCAGATGCAACGCAGACAGAAGGACAAGGTCAGGTAAGCTGCCTCGTGCAGCTGCTCAGGGAATTGACATCAGAGCTCTGGGGTATATCTATCCTATTACAATAAACTCAATGTGTGTATAAATCTTGTAAACCTTTATTTGCTGAACTAAAGTCTTAATTGGCTGAGATAAAGCCCTAATTTCATTATTTAGCTGCCCACTGTGAGGTGTCACCATGCTTTAGATTAAGTTGTCAACAGAAGCTGATCTGCACCATTTGTTAACGGCAAATTATGCGCATCCAAAGTGAAATCCACTGGTAACAAGCTGATGAAGCATGCTGCATTTCTAGATATCTGAGCTAGAAAGGGGCTACTTGCGTGTTATCAGGGCTTTGCAGGTAGACAACTGAATCACGTGGATTAGGAACCTAATAGAATGAAATGAAATGCAACAGAATACATACTGTAGTCACCCTGTCAGACTGGGTCAGGGATGTCTGAATTCCTGATCCTGGGGGTATGACAGCAGCTGCACAGGAAAGACTAAAACCTTGACTGAAACAATTCACTAAAATATCTTATAACCTCCATTTGCAATACAAAGCATGAAGTAGAACACAGAAGAAAACGCAAGGTGGAACGATGTTAACGAAGTGCTGAATGGGGAATTACAAGACAGAATGAATAAATATACAAAAGGCTGTGTGTGCTCAAGTTGGGAGACAGGGAGAAGAGGCAGAGGCCCAGGAAATAGCCGCCCTTACCACTCAGTTTTTCAAAGGTTCAGCACATAAACAGTAAGTTTTGGCATTAGAAATTGGTGATAGAACTGCTGGGAAGGGTGGGGAGAGGAGGGAGGAGAGGGGATGTGACTAAAGTAAAGCAGTGCAGCAGCAACATATTAGAAAAAACTGCGTTAAAGCAATTGCTCACCACTAGTTTGACCTCAGAATCTTTAAAAAAAGTCCATGAAAGCAGCTGTAAAGATAAAGGGGAAGATGGAACAAATTGCAGCATACATCAAAGTCTGATGTTTCCAAGCTAAGCCAGCTTTTTTTCACTGATAAAGAAACTAGTTTTCTAAATATAGGAAACATCGCAGGTTTCACCAATCTAGGCTGCAATACAGGGTTTGATACACACTGCAGCAAGGTGAGAGGCAGCCCTTTGCCACAAAAGCAAACGTCTATCAGCATGAAGGACTTATGTCAGGGCTAGGAAGCAAGAAGAAATTGTGGTTCTCCTTCCTGTAGACAAAGAATCAGGGAGAGATTTAATACAAAGCTCAACATTCAGAGTCACGACTAAATTCAGGAAGGAAGGCTGTTAGAAACAGATATGTGCTGAGACCTTGGGGAAAACAAGGAGACAATCAACAGAGACGACAGTAAACAAGATAGGAAAAAACCAGGAAAGAAATATGCGGCTTTGCCAGCATTCCAGAAAAGCTGTAGGTTTTTTGTTTTGCTCCACTATCAAAGTGCAAAGAAGTGCTTAATTCTGTATACGTGAAGGAAAAGCAAGAGGAGAAAAGCTCACGTCTAGCAATCAAACTCTAAAGATCCAATGGAGATCGTATGACAAGGGTCCTTGTCTTTCACAGGACCAAAAGACAGCTTGAAGTTTCCCTTTTTGCTTCTCCTCCCTTGCAAAATATAAATGAATGTTCGGTGAAGTATCTATAGTTTCTGCTTGTTTTATGGAAAGCACATTTAAGCTACTATTCTTAAAACCCCATCTCTTCCCAGCAACTTCCACTACAGAGTCAGGGAGGGAGAAAAAGCCTCTTTGCCTTTCTAAAATTTGGGAGCGGCAACTCTCTAAAGTTCTCCATAATGTTCCTTGCAGGGTCAGACAGTAGCATTCATTTTTCCTGGCACACGAGCACCTAGACAAATTGCAGGATTTTTCTCATTCTTTTTCAAAAAATATGAACTGTAATGCCTTGTAAGACAATTTTCCAAGGAGTTAAATTACTGCTTATTGCAGGTACTCATTAAGACTTGATTAAACATCTGGGTACCAAAACTAAACTGGCAGCTACCTTTTTTTGCAACAAGCCAGATTCCTTGCTATGGAAGAGAACTTGCAAGAGAACTTAGTTAATCAGCTCTGTAACTTCTGGCCCTAAAGTTTATCAAGAGAAGACACACACACACAGAGAAATCCATGTTCAAGCAACCTGGTCATCTTTGCACAGCCAAGCACAGGGGAGGACTCATTTTGGAGTAAGCAGCTGTATGGAGCTAACTTCCTGGGTCACCCAGGCACAGGGTACAGCTGCTCGGTCCGTGCCACGTTTTCAAAATGCAGGTGAAAAGCAAAATGAAAAACATGCACTTATCTTCAGTTCTTTTCATAAATTATTTCGTCCAGCAAGTTCTACTTCTCTCATTTCCCTGCAGAGGCAGGGAAAAGGTTTCAGAAGAAAACTAGCACACAGTGTAGTTTAAGACAAAGCAAAGACATCAAGCCATTTCTAATACTATTAACTTCATTCTTCTCAGGAAAACAAACACAGCTGCAAAGCCAAGATTCATTTCCCTAGCATGGTTTATGTCCTACTACTGTGTGAGAGTCCACTGTATCATTGCTATCCCCTTATCTTCCACCAGAAGAGAAACAACAGCATGAATGTTTAAGAATAAAACTAGTTATAAGAAAACATACTGAGCAAGTGCTTAGCCTCCATGATCTGAGGACTTTTAGTGCTGACCCTGCAAGCAAGAGTGTTTGATTGGGACTTTGCAACATGCCAAATGTGCTGGAACAGTCAAAAAGCCCTGAGTGGGGCAGTGGACACTGGTACCCTGCTTCTCTCTTAATGGCAGTTCGCTGTCCATCAGTATATCCTGGAGGCTGTGTGAAGTTCAAGAGTGTTTTACTTTTAAATGCATTTCTGTGTCTTTTTGCTCCTGCCAGCAGCACACGGACCAGGCCCAAGTAACAAACCACAGGCGGTTTGCTTCCACCCGCATCGTGGCACAAGGGACATTTTGCTCCCTGCCTTCAATGCATAAAGCAGGAGGCACAGAGGGAGGCGAGGCAGAAGGAAAACCACGGTTCTTCCTCCTTTGCAGCATGTATTTGCTGATGACAAATATGCTAACACAGGGTAAGACCTTCGACTCCATGCTCTGAGGAAGTACCCCTGCCTGCAGCCAGGGATGTGCTCCGTGGAAGCAACACAACACTTGCCACAGCCACAGGAGACATTTTCATTCCAGGTAAGGCTCAGAAACCCAGCGGTGGCAGGGAAGAAGCACCCCAGATACTTTCAGCTTTTTTCCCCCCACTGCTTTTAAGTCAGACCGTGAGTTGAGGCTCGGCTCCCTGTGAGAGGCAACGTGTGAGGGTGCTTCACTTCTAGGAGTGCACATGGAGGGCAGTGCCGTGATGCTCTGTGGGCAAGGCCCCTCTTGGCCAGTGGGCAGCCATCTGAAGAGCCACTGGCCCATGCCAGCAGCCAGACATCCCACCCCACGCATGAACTTGGGACTAATCAACAGTGTGAAGAAGGTAAAGCGGTTTGCAAGCACCATATAAAGCAACCTCCAAATGGTTTAATGACAGAACTTCATTTCTCAGCAATTAACTTAATGGAAGCTCTAAGAAAAAGCAAATACAATGAAAATAATAATATTATTTTGAAGTGTGATCTGGGCTTTTTTACGCTGTGCTCAGCTGAACATTATGTGGCAGAGCTATGGATGTTAAAATTAGAGCCAAAAAGAAAAATGCCAAATAAATGAGCTGGTGAGGACCAATTTGTAAGTAAAATGGGTAGCTCACATAAACTAGCAGTGATGGATTTATTCATATAAGGATTTGATTGGTATAACCTTTCTTTAAGGGTCTTGAAAAAGCATTAAGCTCAGCAGAATATGATCTAAACCAGCTCCAGCCAGCATGATATGGCAAATTTTGAAAGTTACCTTGCAAATCCTGAGGGGACTATCCCTCTAAGGTGGAAGATGCCTGCAAAGATTTCACAGCTTAATTAATTTTGTGATGTACTTTGTCAGGGTGTTTTGTTCTGGTTTGGTGCAAACAGGGCCCAAGCTTGCAGAGCACAGGATGCTTACCTATAAAACGTATTATTCTTCGAAGCAGTGGGTTCAGGTAACAGCACTCTCCAGTCAAAATAGTTTTCTCTTGAATAATAAGGGTTTCTCGGGTTGACTTTATGAAATACATGGATATCTCACCAATAAAAATCTGCCAGGAAAGGGAAAGAAACAGAAGGTTAAAAATTACGTGAGCAAACATTAAGACATGGGTGACTGCTTCCAGCCCACAGACAGTGCTACACAGCCATGGGTTTTGGGGACACTGCACTTACACTGTGGGGCTACTCGGCACGAACTGACACAGACCCAGCTCCCACCCAGGAGAGGGATCATCCTTGCACTCAGTGGCACGGAGACCCAGAGTGGCTGACTTTAATCATGGGGTGGATTGTGGTGATGCATCTGTCCCCCCTCCCCTGGCTGTGCTATGAGCTGAGTAATGCTCGTTAAGCCTTGGCCTTGATGAGCTGCACCTGGACTAAGCCCCTCTTGAGCGTATCAGAAACACTGTTCCCAGGAGCTCCTGCTGTCTGACGAGCACCTGTTTTTTCGCAAACAGCCTCGGAAACTTATTTTCCTTGCCTGAATGACAACCCAAGTGAAATAATATTTTTGTTGTTGAACTTTCCACAAAAGCTACCAACTTGAATTGTGCCCGGCGTGGAAAACTACCACAACTGAAGCCCACTCTCCTGTGACTCTCTAAACAACGGTTCAAAGTGAGATCCTTTTTGAGCTCTCAGCTCCCAGAAGATAAGGGGGTAATGTGTATGTCTCAAACACCGATAACTGGATGGCCATGGAACCAACCAAGGACTGCTGGAAATAACAGACAGGAATTGTTGGTAATAACCAAGGACTGTTGTTATTAAAATGCTGTGAGAACAAGATTTGACTAAACATCCTGTTTTACTTATCAAAAATGAAGTCTCCAGAGAATCCCTGATTAGGATGTTAGCTGTGCTTATGTATTACATATTTTTGTATGATCTGATCATTCATGCTTTCTATAAATGTAATAGCTGCTTCCCACAGGAGTAGTATCATTATTTCTTAAGCACTTAAGAACTAATTTAGTTCTGTTGCACTGAGGCCTGTCTACCCTCACTAAAGCTGGACAGAATTTAATCACAGGCTTTAGAGGCAATGATGGTCCACACACAGCAGGAACTTCTGAAAATATCACCTATTATGTTCTGTCAGCAGGCTTTAGAAAGGGAAACTGGGAGCCTTTCAGAAAGACAGAGGTTGCAATTAAAGTATTTAAAATAAAAAAGCCTGCCTGAAATGGAATAAATGAGCTTTTAAGGGGGAGCACTCAAAATTATTAATCTAATACATTATTGCAGGACATACACAAGGGAAATCCACAGTGTTAGGGAACAGTCAGAGAAATACATAACAAAAGTGTTTGTGTACACGCACACAGGGTGGCACAGACACCCGGAGTTAGTATAAATGTCAAGGAAGTTCACCTTAGTTCACTTTGACTGCTGGAATGGTGTGCTGTTTCAAGGGCAACAGTTTATCCTCATTAAGCCAGATGAGCATCCTTATTGATTATTGACATTCAAGCCAAGTATGCTCAACCTCTTTATAATTCTACCCGCTGATGGCGAGAGATGTGGAGCTGTAAAATGCGTGTCGATAATGGCATCGGGAGGGGAGCTGATGCATGGGAGCTGCACTGAAATATTGCCTTTATCCCGTTTCACTCCATCTGCTCTTAACAGAATTGGCAAGCAGTTCAATAAGCTCAGCTCACTAACGACGGGGCTGGGAATTAAGAAAAAGACCATCTGCACTAAAGCAGTTTGAAAGTGACACTCCGTTTCAAACTGTTTATTATTTGAATTATTATAATGTTCAGAAGTTTGAATTACTGCTTTGGCTCTCTGTCTGCCCGGGGCTGTACATACACACTGAGAGACAATTCACACACTGAGGGAATTCTACTCTGTGAAGACAGGGGCTACTTGGCTTTAAAATATCCTAAACTTTTCAAATAAGAGAGACTTAGGTATAAAACATACTAATAGTCCGCCTGTAACAATACATACATCTTTCAAGTTCCTTTGCATCAGGAGTTAACAGGGTATTTTCCCACTTCAATTCCCATCTTTGTTTCCATAAATCTAGCTGTCTGGCATACTCCTAGCAACTCCCATGTGCATAGATTAGTTCCACTTAGATTTAGGAGTAAATTTTGCCAGGCTGTAAATCTGTTCAGTTCCATTCCACTGATTTAATCAGAGTTATCCCAGATTTCCTGCAGCATAACAGCTAAAAATTTGACTTCTTAAAGTGAATACTGCCTTCGGTTTAATGCAAAATTTAAGTATATGGCAATAAAGCTGTGTTTGTGTGGAGATACAAAGTGATTCAACATAACTGGATGATTCTTGTCATGTCATCTCTGGCACTGAATTTAGTTGCTGAAATTTGTTTTCTTATATGCTTAATATGGGCTCTCTAGAAAGTCACCCTTGCTGTTTCCTAAAAATTCAATGGGCAATTGGACACCTGATTCTGAAAGCTAATCTATCTGTGTGCAGTTGAATGTGGTCTGAATAGCTCTCAAAGAACTTGCATTTTTTTTTTCTCTCCAGGCATTTCTGAAATCAAGTAACTCCACTGATGCTCATGATTTAAACGCTGATGATTCTGCATGAGCAGGGTCCACATCCAGCCAAGTTGTCCAGCTGGCCTCCCAGAATCAATCACCAGCACTGCTGAGTACCTCAGCTCCTGCCAAAACAGAATCAGCACTCCAGGAATGGTTACAAATCAGTTCTATATCTGAAATCTAAATATAGATTCTGTATCTAAATATGGGTGGAAAAAGAAAACAGCAAGCAAACTGCTTTTATTTCCGTTTGGGAAAACAGTGCAAGGTTAATGAACTTCTGTGTTATACTGGCTTAATTAGACAGTAGAAACGTCAGGAGAATTGCACTGGAGAGACTGGGGAATGAAAGCAGGAGTGATCTGCAGTCTGACATGGTGCAGGCAATAGGGAAGCAAAGGTAGTGCCCCAGATGTGTTTTTGTTCTTGGTTTCCTGAATGCCACAGCAGGTCATCTACTCTGAGGACATACTGCTTGAGAACTCTTGCTCACATTCCATTTCATATTACTAGCAGGTAAAAATACAAGGATGACTCAAAGCCCCAGTATGAATTAGAAATACCTACCCAGAAGTAATTTTTCCTCTGCTGATTTCAACCTCTCCAGCGAGAAAACTTCTTCAATTTTCCCTGCCTTCCTGTTGTTGGCAGTGTCACCAAATACTTGCCCCTCAATGTTCAGCTCTCAAAGCCCTCTGCTGCCCACGCTTTACTTATTTCCTGGCTCATCCTGACCCAGCAGATGATAAAATTATCTGTCCATTTTCCTCTTGAACAGTTTTTATCCATGATAGTCCTTCAGCTGACATTTTCAGACAGTGAAATGTCTCATCTTCCCCTTTCAAGTTCTCAGCACAGCATTAGCACCTGATACTCCCTCCACTCCTGTACAGATTACCAAGAGTTTGTAAATTTAATTCTCAATTTAATCAACAAAACAATGGAACTATTGCTTTTAAAGGGACATGGAATCTTTTTTCTTCCTATCAAAAGCACTTTCTGATAAGCTCACACAAAGGATCATTTGCACAACTTTGTTCCAAAAAAAAAAAAAATTGAGGTAAACATCAAGAAGACCTGTTTCTGTGAGGATAAACTAAGATTAACTATCCAGGAACGTGTCTGTGGTACAACCAAGAGGAGTCTGCAGAGCAGTGGCATCCTGGAGCTGCCCTCCTGTGGTAATTGTGCAGTGGGGCAAGGGTGGAGAGCCGATTTGAAGAGTAATTATTGATGGTGCTGACAGCCACGGAGGGGCCCAGCTTTTAACCCCATTTGTTCCTTTTATCAGTTTTCTCATTCAGGACATTGGCCTTGCGCCTCAGTTCAAATCCTGTAGCAAACCTGAGGACTGCATCCCTTCTTCATTCCCCTGCTGTGCTTTCGCTTACTTCTCCTCCAGTAGCCAAAATCTTTCTCCTTAGTCATGTTTCTCTAAACTCCTGTGCATGTAGTGCCACAGTCTGGTTCCTCCTGTGCTCCACTCATGCTGCCCCAGTCTCACCTGTGTTTTCCTCCCTTTGAAAAACTACAGATTCACTGCAACTCAAGCTGCTCACCCATCTTCTCCAGTGGGATCTGCCCTGACTGCCTCCTTGCTATCCCACTGCTGCTGGCAGGAGCTGCACCTCACAGCCCTCCTTGCCTCCCCCTCACTCACTCACTCACTCACTCATGACAAACGTGAAAACACTGCTTTTGTAATTCTTTCACACTTTCAGTGAACACTGGGGTTGTGTGAAAGTTCCCGCACGTTTTAATTTCAGCTGCAATTCCACGCAGAGAAAGAAGGAGGAGCATCAGCCAGGGTGCACGGAAGAGATGCAAGATGCACCACTGTGCCCACAGCCTGGGACTGCCTCAAGTCTGTCTCTCTGTCAAAGTTACCTCTTTCTGCTGCTTTTTATGAAAAAGCACAAGTGATGTCATTTCCCATCACAGCAAGACAATGGAGTTCCTATATTAGGAAGAATTACGTGAAGTGCAGACACGATCTGTCTTTCCTATGCATTAAATTAACATTTTTCTGATTTCTCCGAGCTTTTAAATCCTTCGGCTTGTTTACTCTAACAGCACCCTTGTGACACCGTCAGTCCTTGTTAACACCACTTTCTACACTGAAACCCCACCCAGGGACCTGATATAACACACAAAAATCTCTGCAGCAAACAAAACTGGGCTTAGGTCTTGGGACATCATTGCTCTCAGTTCTGGGCACGTTTCAGCAAGCTGTATGACATTGCCCAAATCCTGTGAAAGGATGCATGTGGCTGCATTTTTAATGTCACAAACAGAAAGAACCAAATTAATCAAGTCTGCAGCATTGAAGCAGCAGCCAAGGGGCGGAGCGGATATGAGGAAGGCACTGGCTGTGAGACAAGCTACATGCAGAGCGCTCGAAAACAGAGAATAGCAGCAGATGAGGGTTGTGGGGCTCTCAACGCCAATCAGCCAGATTCGGCATGACTCCACACACTCTCCCTGGGAGAAGCAGGACTCTTCACCAAAAGGTGACCTTTGCAAAACGTTCCAGAGGGTGTTTCATCAGCACTGGCTTGCGCTGGGCCAAAAGCAGTTCTGCCCTTCTGCACTGTGGTGTCTCTGAGGTTTGTACCTGAATGGCTGCAGTCAGGACAGGGATGTTCTTCAGGCTCTACGTGGGAGCTCGTGTCTCCATTCATCTGGCACTAAACTGATTCACAAATCACACAGAACAGGGAGGCACGGAATCACACAGGGGCCACTCAGTCCAACCCCTCTCAAAAAGCAGGGCCAGCACACCCCCAGCGTGCAGTGGTCACATTACAAATGCCTTCAAGGATGGAGATCCCACGGCCTCTGCTTCAGTGTTTGCCTACCCTCATTGTTAAAGTTTGCTTAATTTGTAATCCATTTCATTTTTTGAAGCTGGTGTCCCTTGCAGGGTTGCCTCTTGCAATCCAAACAGTCTGCTTCCCTCTTTTCTACAGTCCCTACTAAGAACATGGCTTATATTGACTTTCACTTACTGCCGTGAGTTTCTTAATTCCTTAGATCTCCCTCACATTTAGCCTTAGCCCCTGAGGAATATTGA
The DNA here is from genome assembly GCA_013399875.1 of Gymnorhina tibicen. Classification (NCBI taxonomy): domain Eukaryota; kingdom Metazoa; phylum Chordata; class Aves; order Passeriformes; family Artamidae; genus Gymnorhina; species Gymnorhina tibicen. Next base: position 224,424 of record VXAZ01001983.1, on the reverse strand, counting down.
TCTGCCATCCTATCTGCTACCTTCAGGACCCATTACTGACACTGCGAAGCTGAGACACTCCACGGTCAAATCCAGGTGGCAAACACTTAGCAACGTTTATGTTGAGAAAAGGCACCTTAGAAGGCAAGGCGTGGCTGAGGTCTGCCTCGACACCCTCCCCAGGACACAGGATTTCTGTCGTGACCCACAGAGAGGGCCCTGACCCAAGCCTGCCTGGGCGGGCAGAGGTTTTCCCTGATAACATCACTATCACTGATATTCCTGAGGAGGAGCGACCAGCTGAGGGCTCCCTCAGATACTCTCTTGTCTTTGCCAGCACCCCCTAGACAGGTGTTCTCTGCCCCCAGGAATCAATACTGTATTTTGCAGAATTATGCAAGGCAATGAAACAGTGTCTTCAGCTGAATGTTGCAATGCCAGCTCACTTTTAATTTTCCAAGGATACAAATTCAGTGTGTTCAATCTGCATTCAATTACTCACCTCATTCTGGTTTTGAGTGGGTGGTTGTTGTTGTTGTTGAATGAAAACAATAGCAAAGAACAGTTACAAGTACTTTCCAGAACAAGAAAATTGCTTTGTTTTTTTGTTTCTTTTTTTATTTCAAGTCAAAGGGATTGAAATCCACAATTTATGTTCTAGCCTGCTCAAAACCCAAAACTATCTTACTGTGGTGCTCAAAAGCCTAATACACTGTGGTAAAACTGTCTAAAAGAATTATACTGAAGTTCTAATGAAGAGAAGACACATTTCCCACAGCTCTGCATTGTTCCTCACTGGCATGTGGCTGGGACCACCACAAGGTCCCGGAGACACTGTCAACAGAAGTGCCTCAAAGTGTTGCACCAAACCAACAAAGTGTATTTTTATTCTTCCAGAATGGTGTGCAAATAGCAGAATATAAACATTTACACAGGGCACTGTGCACACCTTTGCCTCACTGCTTTGTATCCCAGCTCGTCGACCTGAGCCCTGGCAAGACTCCAGAAGAGGGAGCCAAGTCACCACTGGCAGAGGACACAGCCTGCTGCGCCAGCACAGGGGTGAAGCGTGGTGGGCAGCAGGCTGCGGCACAGCAGGCTGTGCCTTCTGGCAGCGCCATCACCAGCAGAGCCTGGTCATTCCTGCCTGAAGGAGCCGGGAAGAAGATGCTGTAACAGAGCTCTGAGCTGCGTCAGACGCTCTTGGTTTTCCCGGCATCTGCTGCTGAGCAGCCACAGGGGAATCAGCCAAGGCAGGCAGAGATTCCCTGGCTTCCCTTACAGAAATAAATCACTGTAGTAAATGGCTGTGCTAAGCCAAAGCCAAGGAATCATGACAGAATAGGAAAACCATCTAGAAGAATGATTTTTCTGAAGTTTGAGAGGTAAGTGCAGATTGTAGAGAGAAGTTGGAACAATCTTCTCCTGCTTCATATCAACACAGTAATTCAGCTTCTAATTCATAATTAGACTGGTTCGGTTTGACTGATTCCAACATTATCTGAAAAAAAATACTCCTTTTCAAAAATTAATAGCACTGGATAGCTAACAGATTACTTGCAGGCTGCCACTTCCAACCTGGAAACAGAAGGAAAGAAACTGAAGTTTGTGTGAAAATGCTAGTGGCACTTTCTATTCACTTTAAGGCAACAAAGAACAGTGAGAACAGTGCCCTTGAAGCTTTCTGCCACTGTTCAGTATTCATTTCAGTGAGCTGGCTCTGTTCCTAAGCCTCTCTGCTTCTCTCGGGTGGGTAGATAAATCACATTGGATGGAGCAGAGTAGGCAGCAGTGCTGAACTCTGAAGGATTGTTTAGTACCAGCTGGGGAATTGGCTGCTTTGCAGTAACCTCGTAACAGGGAAAGCTAGTCTTTAGGGACACTGATGAATGTGGTGGAGTCATCCCAGAATATTTTTAGGAGACTGTTTCAAAAACAATGAATAAAACTGCATAAAACCAGGCCAGTCGCATTTATTTTGCCACTGAAAGTGCAGGGAAATGCACATAGAGTGGCACCAACCCACAGCAACAGTGATAACAACCCACTTCTGAAAACTGCTCTTAGAAATAAAGCAGCATGCATTCATTTTCCCCGTGCCCACTGTCGTAGTCGAATGACAGAAACACGAAGATATTCCATTAAGTTCACAAAGATGTTCCCTTTTGGCTTGCAAGCACTGTAACACCTCACAGCTTTGCTGAAATCGCGGCTTTGAGCCCTCCCCAGACCTGTGCACACAGGACTGCACTTAATGCTGCTTGTGTCTCAGATGAGGGAGCTTGTACAGATTCCCAGGATACCTTCCATAGCTCCAGAAGCCCATTTAGATAGTACCATGAGCTAGTACCTCGCTGCTGCTGGGTTGCACCCATTCCAACAGAAATCACTGCTCTCGTGTCACGCGGTGCCAGGACAGTGGCAATATGAAGGCAACACGGAGAGATCAGGTTTGCTACTGCAAATCCTCTCAGCCAAACCAACCCTTTTGCCATTAGGAAGTGAAGCAGTAAGTGTTGTGCAGAGGAGAAACGAGTAATTGTTAGGAGGGACTGGCATTACCTTTGACTTAGGTCACATCTTTGTGGTGGAGCTGCACAGTGATTCTTCCTGAGAGCAAAGTGAAGGGAGCGAAGCTACAACTTAATTTTGACAGCGAACGCACGCAATGCTCCCTCCCACGATGCACAGTTGTGTGGGTTCTTCTGTTTGTGTGGAGGCTTTTGGAGGTTTTTTTAAGAGAGTACAAATCATCACAGTCTAAATAGAAGTGGTTGCATTTGCTCCTTGCACTGAAATCCCTGGGAGATTGGATTGGATCAAACATCTATCTCTTCCCAGGCTGTGGACAGACAGACAGAGAGGCAGCACCCATTTGGGTACAGGATGGCAGATGAGGATAATCACAGTCTGAGTGGACTAATAGCAGGGAAATGCAAGTACAGGGTTTAGGGAGAATCTGAGCTCACTTTCTGTCTCATGTATAAGCTTTTCATTGATGATCACCGCCAAAACTCAGTCTGCAGAGTCAGCTACAGGCTGAAGCAAAGTGTGAAATTACTGTGCAAGGAGAAGAAGGTCTCTCAGAAAAAGATGGGAATGAGAAATAAGGTGAAGTTGCTCCTATAAAGATATTGTGATGAGCACCAGTCAGTAGGACAGAAAAACAACTCTGACACATGCCCTGGTTTAAGATTAGCCCGATACTAAGTAAAAGGATATTAAATAATAGAATTATGTATTAATAATACAATACAATGATACAACTAATTAAAAAACTGGGTTAAATAGTGCATTAATAAATACTGCATTAAAAATGGAAACAAGAATGTCTTCCCAGGAAAGTTTGACCTGCTGTCTTCCTGAGGTTGTACATAGAGATCACCGGTGATAAGCACTGTGCCAAAAACCCTGTGCTGACCCTGAACAAGTCTTCTCTATCTGGAGCAATGTATCCAGTGTAACAGCACAGCACAGCCCAGGAGGCAGAGATCACCAGTTACACCCAGCCCTGGATCCATTCAGCCAGGGTGATGGCTGTCCTTGTGGACCCAGGCTGGCGTTTCCACACAGTTTGCATTGTGTGGGTCAGTTCACACAGTCCAGCTCCACACGGCACTAAGCTGAAGGTCTCTTCAGCACCCAACAACCTTATCTGACAGCCTTTCATTCTTTGTGTTTAAAATGGGCTATGGAAGCTACAAAAACAGCACTCTTCATAGAATCACAGAACTGCTCAGGTTGGGAAAGGGCTTTAAGATCGTGAAGTCTGACCATAAACTCAGCACTGCCTAGTCAAGACTCCAACTCAGCTTTTCATAAAGAACAGTAATTAGGAAAAGGTTCTTGGGTTACTAAAAAGCAAAGAAATGCTGATCCAGTGGAGCAAAACTTGAAAGGTTAGCATCAAACTTTGGCAGAGCAAGGATTTAAATAGAAGATCCAAATAAAGAGCAATACTCATTACCCAGTGTTCTATCAGTAATCAAGGGAAAAACCTCTCACCAATGTAATTGCTCTGGAAGCAAGGCATGGCTCTCACCCTCCATCTACCTTTACAAAAAACACTTGTGAAAGCTGCATCCCTAAACACTGGCACTATGTGGATGGGGGAGTTCCAGAAATGTAGATTTTTTTTTCATTATCAAATAATCTATCACTGCAGCACAAAGTAAAATGAAAGCCTTGACATGCAATGAGATCCAATACACAAAAGAACACTGTTACTGCAGAGGATTTTTATAAACTCATGATGTAATCCACTTCCAAACACCTGGTTGTTTTCAGAAAGTGTCCTGTACCAAAAGCTATAGCCTCTTCTGCAGATCCCTTTCACACTTCTTACCACATTCTGTGATGAGAACATGGTTTGATGCACTAAAATTACTGCAGAACAAAAATTAAAATAGAATATGGTGAAGCACTCACCATTCAAAAGTACATATGTCATGTACAGCTTTAATCAACTTTTGAAAGGGGTGAAAAGCAAAATTAATACAAGAAATAAATACTAATTGGAAAGAAATAAAGAGAAAGAAATGAAACAAAGTCCATAAATGCAATCTGACAGGAATTTATCAATGTAATTACAAATTCAGCAGAGCTGGGGCTATTGGTGAAATTTGCAAATTTCTGTGTGGAAAATGGAAAAGGGCTGAAGTTTTGCTAACCAGTGACTGCAATAATTCGTTTGGCATTGTATATACTCAGCTAATTGATTATTTTCATTTGCATAGAACAGCTACATGGCAGCTTACTGGCTGAATAGTGAAGAAAATCAGGTAAAAAAAAGTTAAGTGGCTGTCAAAAATAAAGAGATTATAAATAAAAAGGAAACAGCATTCATATTTTTCTTTGTATTTATCATCTTTCTCCTCATCGAAGCCTTTTAAGGCCCTTCAACAGTCCTTTTAATATAGCAGGAAATAATCCTGGATATAGAGCACATCTGACCTGGATTTTACTTCAGCTTTATCCTGTTTTCTTATTTCCAGTAATACATAACCTTTGCATTAGAGCCTCTCTGGAGCCCGGGAAATTCACAACTAATCAGTGAAGTAAGCAAGCTATTGTAAAAGGCTTAGCAAGCTCTAACCCTCAGTCTTGCACTGTGATTACCTCAGAATAATTACTTCTGTAGATAACTGATGAAGATCATATTAGGCTGAGGCAAAACAGAGATCCAGCTAAGTGTAAATCAATTACAGCTGAACAGAGAGGCGAGGGGACAAAGATATCACAGGACTATTGTTATTATTTATGAAGCGGTCATGGGGATTTCAAATAATTCCTCATACTCACAATCGCTGTCGGAGTTGAAGCCAGCACACAGTACAGCACAAGGGGTGAAATGAAGCTCTCGTCCTCTGTCCCAGGGTACGGTTTCATCAAATTGCCATCCTGACAGAAGAAACCTTGGATGTGCACCTGAAAAGTGTCGGTGTATTCGAAGTAGTAGGCGAGCAGAACAGTCCCAGCCATGATGACGAGCTGAAAATAAAGCATAGTCACAGAGAGGCGTTAGTTGCTTTTTGAACAAATGCAGCTGTGCCTGCGAGCTACTCTCGTCCTGTGGACCATCCTCCCTTCACCGTCACTCTGACAACCCCTGCCATAATGGGGGGTGTGTGTGTGTGTGTGTGTGTGTGTGTGTTTCTGTGCCTTTGCTTTGCAACATCTGTTACATAAACCTTTTGGCAAACGACGCTAATGAACGTCTCAGACAGGAGCGGGTCCGCGCCGCGGCGAGCAGGGGGACAGGAGCTTTGACAGCTCCGCGTTATCAAAGGGCATGTGAGTGTCAGCGCAATGGGGATCGATGGCAGCGGCAGGGCGAGGGGCAGCGCGGCAGGAGACAGCAGCAGCGACAGCGAAAACCTGTGCTCGGTGGCAGGGAGTGGGAAAGGATTATTACAGAGCCTAGAGGAAGCGAAAGCCAAAAACCCTTTCCCGCTGCAGCTGCGAGCCCATGCTGGGGAACGTGCGCGCTGTGCTAATCCAGACGAGCCCTCTGTGTCCCAGATGAAGACGCATTCAGAGGAAGACTTCTCTCCTGCCACTCACCTTTCCCTGGAGCTGCTTCTTATGAGTAAAGCTTTAGAAGTCTACTCAGAAATCTCCAAGCAACCTGTGGGGGCTTCTGTGCACTGCCTGACTTGCCCACTCCACCACAGCCACTTTTGAAAAAACTGGCTTGAGTCTGAAGCTTCATTTATATCACAGATATGAACTGCAAGGAGCCTTTCCGGTCTCTCTTTTCATACTTTATGGCTCCTAAATGGGTTGGTTGGAAGCTCAGCAATCCACATTTTTTGTATATATCCACAGCTACTGAGCACGAGCGTCTGCATCAGCTTCCCACACTGCTTCAGCAACATGTCACAACAACCTCACCAAAGGTGTCCCTAACCTCACTTCACGAAAATAAGCAGATTTACTAATTCTTGTTCCCCCTCTGCCACACTGCAAAGAAAATATCACATCACAGTCCTCATCCAAGACAAAAATAGCAATATTGATTTAAAACCATTTATTTTTAGGGGTAATGGTTTTAAAACTAAAAGAGGGTCGATTCAGACTAGGTATAAGGATGATGTATTTTACAATGAGAGTGGTAAAAACATGGCACAGGTTGCCTAGAGAGGTGATGAATGCCCCATCTCTGGAAGTGTTCAAGGTCAGGTAGGACTGGGCCTTGAGCAACCTGGTCTAGTGAAAGGTGTTCCTGCTCATTGCACAGGGGGTGGACTAGCTGGCCCCTAAAAGTTCCTTCCGACTCACATCCTGTGATTCTAAATTGTGATTAAAGGATCTGATTCAAAATATTCTTTATGGAGACTAGTGCCACTATTATAGAAGCTGTCACTACACAACCATTACTGTCATTATAACTATTGAGTTATCTTGCCACACCATAGAAAAAAGTGGAATAACCAGCTCTTGGTTTTAGTATTTTGCCTCCAGGATTTCTGCATCAAAACTGTGTTGCTGTGAGATTTTTGTAAGACCTGTGAAAATTAATTTTGGCAATTCCATCTCAAAGATACACTTGAAGTTATTCGTGCACTCCTCTGGCACGTTCTTGCACACATACAGCCAGCCATTAAAGCCATTGTATGTTTGAGTAAGAGTGGGACTAAAATTAGAAAAAAAAATGAAATCAGATCAATTATTGATGGAAGTAAAAGACCAAAGAACCCCAAAGTGGTTGAGGTGGGGAGGGACCTTTGGGGGTCAATTAGTCCACCCTCCTCTGCTCAAGCAGGGACACCTTGAGTTGGTTGCCCAGGACCATGCCCAGATGGTTTCTGAACATCTCCAAGGATGGAGTCTTCACAACCTCTCTGTCACTGGTAAGACAGACTTAAAAGAAGGTCACAGTGAAGCCATAGTTGTGACACTCTGTCCCCCATTTTTTACCTTTAAAATTAACCATCATTTTGTAGATGTATTATTTTCAAGACCCCATACCTGCCCAGAATAAATTTTCTTTTTAACAAACATAAAGCAAGATGCTGCTATTTGTGTATTCCCCAGAGACCTTTACAGCAACCTCGATGAGTACATGGGATTCCCTATAAACAAAGAGTCCTATAACTAAGGACACAAGAGTTAATTTACATCTGAATTTAACTCCTTGTGCAGCTATAGATTTCCTGATCAACCTGGGCAACTCAGCTTTGTTAATTAACACCAGAGAAAGGCAATGGCACTATCACTACTGTGCCTGACATGCCCAGATAAACGTGTTGGAGATTACAGGATGCTTGGATATAGAGGTATTTAAACTCAGTTCCAGCACCTCATATGACCTAGGCTGTCAAAAAGCAATTTGACCCACCCTTCCTGTCCCAAACACGCTCCCAGAAATACTTCAGATTGCCAGCCCCAGCTGGCAAACACAGGGAATAAATGATACAACAGAGAGATGGTTTTTCTCCTCTTACTGGAAAAGGGAGAAAGTGGTTTACTGAAGTTTTAACCTTCTTTGGGTGTTGCATGGAAAAAAGAACACTTTTCAAAAAATAGAGGTTTTGATATGGGAGGAAAATGTCACTTATCCCAAATGTGGTCTCTAGACAGCAGTTGCACAACTTTTCTTGACCTTTCCAGTGTCAAATGCTGTCTCAGTCCTGCACAAAAGCCCCTCCTGCATATAAGATACAGCTCTTGACTGACTAACATTGATATTGACGTAGAACATCACAGATCTCAGGATCGCAGTATGATTTGGGTGGGAAGGGACCTTAACGCTCAACTCACTCCAATCTGCCTGCTATGGGCAGGGACACCTTCCACTAGAAGAGGTTACTCCGAGTCCCTTCCAACCTGGCCTCAACAGTGAACCCAGTCCTGTTCACACTCCCAGTTTCTGTGTTTTGTACTTCCAAGAAAGGAAAAAAAAAAGCATATAATCTGTGAAAAGACGTTTGAATTGTGGACACATCATATCCTGTAGATGACATCCACCATCTCAGGGAAACAGCAACAGCAGACATTAGAAATTTGACCTCCAGCTAAACAGATCCTACCATATCCCAAGGGATGATGTGAGATACAGAAACTACAGTCAGCTACTACCAAAAATGTGAGCAAAATTTTTGCTGCTCATACAGTCAGTGAAGACCTGACCATTTCTGTGTGGCAACTTCCTGTGCCTCATCTTCAGTACTCACTTCTTCAAGCAGCTTCTCAGCAAAACGCAACCAGAAACTTCTTTTCATACTCCCTTTCCTTTTTCCTTTCCACACGGTAATTATTTCCTATGTGTGTAACATGAGTGAGATAACTGGCTGTTTCTGCAGGGAAAATTCTACTTGTAGCTGCTCAGCAGTGATAATTGGTGACTGAGGGGTGATCTGGCACCAACAGCAAGAAGGGCCAAGTGCAAGAAAAGGTCAAACTGCCAGAAGAGGGGATGTCAGAGACAAGAGGACTCCCTGCAAGGCAGTAAACTTTCCCTGGGTGCTGGGATAGGGAACAGCTGCATGGCTGCCTTGTAGACATCCTGGAATACAAGCACTCCGGGGTCCAGGCTCACTGGGTCTGAATTTTGTAGCCATGGTCCATTTGTAGCAAATGGCACCTTTTCCTTTTCTCCCTGTTTTCAGGTTTACAATCATGGAAGGACGCAGGGAAGAAGAGCACGTAGGCTGACTTAAAATAAAGATACAGAACCTCCCATTACAGCATTCAGAAAACACAATGCAGTTTAACACTAACATTCTGCAGGGTTTATTTATTAATCCTTATTAACTCATTTCCTTGAATTTACTTGGGGAAAAATTAAAAATGCTCAATAACTTCAGAAAGGCAGCCAGTGAATAGAAGGCTGCTAATAAGTCTAAGGTGCTTAATGGCCTCCATTACCACCGTATTTAACCATGTCATAATCCTTAATATTTATCATCACTGCTCCATTGTAAGGTAAGAAAATGCTCTTATCACCATTTTACAGAGAGGGGACAAAAGCTGAGGAGATAAAGTGACTGCCCTTGGGTCACAGCAGAGGCTGTGGCAGAGCCAAGATTCAGGTTTCTTCTGGATCAGATTTTTTTGGATTAGTCAATAATCTGCACATGAAAAGGCTCAATGATATGTATGCTTAGGTCCTGATTCTGCAGAAGCTCATTCATGACAGTGGTAAGAAAACAAATCATGTGTCTGATTCAGCCCCGTTTAAAAATTCCTCCTGAATTCAAATCAGTCTTGACAAGCTGGACTTAAGCAACTGGGGTGTGTTTTTTCCTCAAAGTCAGCCATTTAAATGGATTAATTATGTAGCACTTAACATCCATCCCTTGACACACCGTTAAATTCTGCCCTGCTCTACAAGTTCACACTGGTTCTGCCCTTGCAGACCTTCCTGTCACTGTGCACCCTTGCTCCTCTTTAACCTGTGGGCATTCTCTCCAGTCAAAAAAATCACTTTCTTCAGTGTTCAAGAAATAGGAAGCAAGTCTTGCAATCTTCTCTGGGCAACAGGTAATTGTTTGGTGCAGAGTTAATCAGATATTAATGAAAGATTGTGTCCTGAGTATAAAGAAAAAGAATCTTTGCAGTAAGCAGTACAGTTCAGTCTCACTAACTCTAGGGTACTGGTGTATATACAGAAATCCTCCTCTTCACCTCAGTAGCGTAGGGTCTCTGACAGCAAAACTCAGAGAGCACTGACATTCAAATAAAATTATTGCACTTCCAAGAAGTGGGACTGAAGCCCCATACTGTATGCGCTCTCATAATTCACTGCAAAGCACTTCTCAATATCCTCAACAATTGGGAGGAGGTTTTTTTTTAAATACTGTTACCCACAGAAAAGAGGTCCCTGTTCTGCAAGTAAGAAAGCAAGAGGGCAACTCCACTTGGGAAAGGGGCATAAAGCTGTAAAAGACAGAGATCAATATTAGAAGAGAGAAGACACTGCAGGAGACAGAATTTTTTGATCAATCTACACTGAAGACTCCCCAGAGTTCTTAACAGAGGAGCAAGAAACTGATGGAGAAAAGGAAGATGCTGGGAATATTTCTTGTGTACCCTTTAGCCATGCAACCTATCTGTCCTGTGAGACAGGCACACAGCCACTGCAAAAATCTCCTTTTGCTGGGCGTTTTGTCACTCTCGTAAGTGATATTGCAAGTCCATATGAGTGAACTTGAAACCCCCAAGTACTGCTGCTATTTATACATAAATAGGTAAGTTCTTTCAGCTTGTCAGCCTTCCCACAGACTACTCATAATATATCTCACAATACCTTTAATGTGCACGACTGAAAACTGAAAAACTGTTCTTGCACACAAATGGCAACATAAAATATGACTTTTTTATTCCTCCAGAAAGAAGCCAAACCAGTATTTTGCATGTGGTGTTCCTTAGTGAATAGTCATTGAGACATCTATTGATGCCCTTGCTTGGTTTGTTTCCAGCAAATTTCAGTGGTTTTCACTTCTTTAACTGAAACTGCCACAGTTTCATGGGCACCACAAACCTACACAAGTGTTTTCAACCCGTGACATGCACACCGTGGCTCACAGTTCCACCCATTTTGATCACATTTCCACCTCCCCCTCTGCCTGAGCTCTAGTGACCCACTATTACGCAAAACTTGGAACAATTTGGTGTGCTTTTTCAAGAGAGGTGATGAGAGCATGTCTTGGAACAGACACGCTGGAGCATCCAACAGTCATGGCATATGTGTGTCCTGCAGTAACTCCTGAGTTACTGCTGAAAGGAATTATTAAGGTGTGTCTTTGCTCTCTACTGGATATTATCAGAAATATTTAACTGTGCATCCCAGACTGTTTTGCCCGGGGATGGGTCCAGGTGCCTCTATGTGAAGGGACACAGTCCATTTTTCCTTGGAGATGGGAACACCAGTCTTGGAGCTGCAGCGGAGGGGTGTTAGAAGCACAGCAAATTGGAACAAGTCATATTTATTATTAAATTCAAAGACCTACTTTTGCCTTTATAAAAGCACATCAAGCTTCTATTTAAGAATTACCAAGTCTGTTTCCTGAAGTATCCTGATTAGGATGAGGCCTCAGAAACTTGTGTTGGTTCAGGGATCAATATATTTTTATAACTGTTGGCTGTATTTATTTGTGGCCAGCCGATTTCTACTTAGTAAATCAACCTTCAGCTCATAGTGCTTGTAACTGACATAAAGAAAGAAAACATCTCATTAGTTATATTTCGTTTTCTTAAAGAATCAAACTTGGTTCTGGCAGAAGAATTGCAGACTCCTAGAAAATACTGGATTTGGATAATTTGCCTTGAAACTGTCATTTTGCCAAGCCTTTTTACAGTATCTCTCTGGGAATTCTTTTCAGGGCTCCTGAAAATTGTCTGTGCTGAAGGACCTACTACAGCTTCTTAAGAAGGATCTACATGTTCACACTGTGGAGTGGTCAAGTGGTNTCGGAGAGTTGAGGGTTTTTTTTCTCTTGGGACTTCGTTTTTTTTTCCCCTCCTGCTCTTCTGGACTTGTTCGGAACACCAGAACATCAGAACCCCACCGGGGGACCTTCCACCGGCCTGGAGGGGGGGGCCCCCCACGCCGACCCAGCTCTGAGGAGGAGGAGAGAGACCACACCCACAGAAGGACTCTAAAATCTTTCAGGTTTTCTCTCCAGAGCGAGAGATTTTATTATTTAGTATTATTAGTATTGTTTTCCTGTGTGTTTGTAAAATAAATAGTTTTATTTTCTCCTTCACTTTCCTCTGAGGAAAATTTGTTTTTTTTTCCCGAACCCAAGTGGGGGGAAGGGGTGGTTTGTAACCTGCCTTCCTTCGAGGAGACGTTCCTTTTGGACGTTTCCCTGAATTTGGCCTAAACCGTCACATAGGGAAATGTTAAACATGCCTTCAGACAAGCTTATATTCACAAATAACAAAGAAGATGGAGACTACCATTAACTAGAAGCCCATCTGATCCAGATGTGCCAGCAGCTGAAATTTCACACTGAGGTGTGAGGGTGGCAGGTGCTTGTCTCCCATTAGCTGTTAACGGGAATTAGCAGGATGAACCCTTCAAGGATCAACAAAAGCCTCTACAGCAGTTTGATAAGCATCTGTTCTGTGCCATTTTATCACAAGTGATTGCCCTTTAAAGGTTTCACCTTCACACTTGTGTGGCAGGCCCAGCTCTGTGGAAAGAGAAGAGTATTGGACAGCAAAGGCTCCTGAAGGCTGTGACTGCAGCAAATTAATGCTTGTGATGGATTATAAGGATCAGGCTGACTGCACAACCTTTTATTGTTGCCAAGAAACTGGATGCAGCAAATCAGCTACTTTTTATGAAAATACTGCAAAACAACAAGGACAAAAAAAAATAGACACAGGACTGTTCATTACACATTATGTTTTATAATGAAAGAGACAGAGAAAAAACTAACCTCTCTTGGAATTCCACGTAATGGTGAAACAAGTACAAGTGAATGATTTCATTATGCTGAATAACCAATTTATTTTATACTGTCAGATTAAATATGAAATCCAGTTGTCTTTCTACACTGCCACTCCTCAAGGTGTGTTCTCTCTCCCTCACCTTATTTAACTAATTCTGAAATCAGTTTTTTTTATGCAACTGTGGCACACAGATGCCATGGCCTGGTCTGCAGCAGCCCGACACAGGACATGGCTTTGTTGCAGGAGTTCTGAAGTCCATTCAGTGTGCAGGCACAAGCTGGGAAGTGGAGGCAGAGAGGCTTATTAAGGCACACAGGCTTTTGAAGCTGGAGCTACGTAGAAATCAAAGCAGTCTCTGCAGAGCTTTTTGCAAGTCCATTTCAAGAACTTATTGTCTTATTTCACCATTTTAGTAACTAAGTATGGATTAGGTATAATTTGTAAGACTGAAGAAGACACGCTCAGACAAAAAAAAAGGACTTCATGTCTTCCTAAGGCACTTATTTCAGGAGGAGTTTGTGAGAGCAGCATGACCTCTAAAAATATTGACATCTGGTTAAAAACTCTTTCAGCTTCTTCTTTATGTAATGGTCCTTGAAGAATGATGAAGTACTACACCACAATAGCTTAATGTTACCTAAGAGATCACCCACATAAAGAATCCAGTTTTCTCCAGCTCTAACTGTGCAGTTAAAGCAGTACAGGTCTCTTAATGACAACAGACATAAGGCATAAAAATGCTCTAACCAGTACAACCTTCTCATACGTAGAAAATAAGTAACAACATGAAGCACCTTGATTATCTCAATCTGTATAACTCAGATATAACTCAGTGCACTTTATACACTGCTCTAGCTTTCTCAGTTTAAAACAACATTTTTCAACCTTTTCATGTATAGACTTTTACTTTTCACCAGTGATTCTTAAGTAATAAATTTAAGCCTACTTTCTTTGACAGGTGAGTACAATCCATGGATGGATCACAGGCTGAAACTGTCAGCCTGAAGGAAGGAGGGGCACCTACCCACACTGTGTGTCTTGTAACAGCCTGAGCCTGCCCTCACTGTATTCACTGCACTCACAAAGAGCTGGGCTGCCTTGGGAGAGCCTCTTTACATCAGCTCTGTCTGAGAAAAGCTCAGCCTTTGATGATGGAGAGGGACAACACAGCTCTTCTCACTCTGTTCTGAGGGAATGACATGCAGGGGCAGATGTCCCTACAAGCTTCAGGTGGCCAGCCAATGCTATGAGCTTTTGCACAAGATTTTATGTACCTCAGGGAGGCAGGCAGACAAATGGACAAAGGAAAGATTAAGCAGCACCAGTGATGGAAACTGGAAAAAACACAGTACTGTCTTTTTAGTCACTGTCAGCAGAGGAAAAGCATTTCTCCCACAGCTTGAAGAGGGAGGAAATGGATCCCCCTCTCTCCTGTGGAATCAAGTAATACCTGTGTTGCTATTACCAGGAGAGTTTCTGTAAAAATCAGTACTAAATGTGTCTTTTATTTACCTAGAAAATAGATCATAAATGCTGTGAAAAGGCTTATCATTTAGGAACATGGGTTAGGGACATGGGCTAGTGGAGGACTTGGCAGTACTGGGTTAATGGTTGCACTCGGTGGTCTTAGAGGGCTTTTCCAACCTCAGTGATTCTGTGACTCAGCTCCCTCTGGTACAGCCCCGAATATCTGCTCACCCTCTTGCAACTTCTCTATTTGGGCAAGCTGTATTTCATTATAATAATTTGCTTTCTTCATGAAATCATCATAAAAAGGTTTTTTTCCTCCCTTAAGATTTAGATTATATCCAGTTATGCTACATCATTTTGTCCCTTTTACTGAACCAAGTGCAGAAAGGGTTCATATGGGACAACTATAAGGAGCAGTTACTGGTTTTGTGACAGCACAGACCTTGTTAAGAGAAATGTGATATAATTAAGAAGAACCCAGTTATTATGAGATATATGCTATATATATATTTTTTTTAAATTTAAGGAATGTACTGATACAGTAGATTATTAAATTCTGAGATTGATTCAAAGTAGATTTTGAAGGCTTATCAGCAGGGGGCATTAATGCGACATTAAACTCCAGCTGCCACACTGCCAAACAACCACACAGAGCCTGTAATGTTTTATGTTTTTAATATATTTGGGGTTTCTCCTGTATTTTTCACGACATCATCTCATTTTTTAAAGTAGAGCTGGAATTTCGGGTCATTTGGTGGTAATAGCAATTTGGTCAATAATCTACTGTGGGCTTCATCCTGACTCGTAAAAGAAGTCTTTATCCCTGGTTCGTGTAGTTTGAAAGAGGAGAGGATGATTTTAAATACCAGTAAATTTGCAGCCAGCAATTTCAAAGGGGATTATCACGAGCAGGAAGAATAGGTGGGTTCACCCCTCTTGGTGAGTATTTGTTCACAAGCATCAGTTGCTCCTTGACATCAGATCATGCACCCAACTTCCCTGTGTTTACACTCTGACATTACTACTGACCTGGAGAAGGGAGGTGTTTCCAGAAGGCAATTTTAAATAGCAACATTTTCCCTCTCCACTGACTCTGAAATAAAAGCAACCACACTGATAATGTCAATTATTACTTACAAAGAATGAATCCAGGAGTTCATGTCAGTAGGATTTTATCTTGTGTTAGTTTTCCAACACTAACAAACAACAAAAATAGTATTTTTTCTTTTTCTCCTAAACCTTACTGAAGAGAGTTCACAAAGGTTCTCCTTCAGAAAGCTGATCTAGCAGTGAGCTGGTGACTGAAGGGGTCGGGGCTAAAAAGGAAGAGCTATCCACAGCAATGGCTCTGCTCCTTGGTCTTTTACTCAGGGCTGATTCTCAGATCCTGGCACACTGTGATCTCACTCTCACTTTGTTCACTAATAGCATAAAAGTTACTGAACCTGGTCTGATCTTCCTGGATTAAAATCTGTGTAATTTGCATCAATCCACAGTCTGTCTGTAAGTGTAATGTAAAGAGAAATAAACTTAAAATTCTGACAGGGATTACATTTGTAAATTTTCTTTCCCACAGTAAAAAGCTGGAAATTTAGCTAATTATTTTGAACTACGGTTGAGATTGTCACATCACCACTTGATTGCTGGAATGGAATTTTAAAGGACAATTAAGAAAAGTTTTAAATACACAGTAACACTGGGACTTTAAGCAACATTTGGAAGACATAGACTTTCAGGATGGGGATCAGAAAGCTGCTTGTCTGCTAATGTAGCAAACTACTTTGTAAAGTTAGGTTGGTTTCAGGGCCAGACTCCCCAGCTTTGCCTCCCATATCTAGGATATCATGGTATGTCCCACACTTCTTCTGCCCCTCAAATGCATATCCTGTATTTCATGTAATGTCTTCTTCTCAGGTACACACAGACTGCTACCTTTGTTACGGCAAAAATCAGTTTGCAAAAAAACCAATAGTGAAATGAAATGTGTTCCTCAAACAGCTGCACAAGTACAGGCATTCTGGACTTCCTGTGAAATCGCTGTCTATCTTCCTTGTGTGAAAATCAAGACTCCTCTCTTAACAAAAGTTGAGAACTACAATTTTCCCATAAGGCCCCAGAGACATGAGGTCTGATAGCCTTTCAGATAAATGTCAGGATGAGATTTATACAAGGGCGAAAGAGAATTAAACTTTCACCTGTCAAGAGGGAGAATAGATCAGATTTTTATAATTTTGTTTTTACTTAGCACCTGAAGAACATCATCACCATTACCAAGTGTTGTTACAACCTCCAAGCCACAAGTACAGCATATTTATCTTCCCTTGAGCGGGTCCCCTGAGGCTTTTCAGCAGGTGGCATTAATGCCCTACCCAGTTCCAAATGGCGCACAGCCAGGAAAATGCTGCTTCCAGCATGTAACACCTTAAAATGATCTACAAATTGTGATGGAGATTAGGTAATTCTCTTAACATAAAAGTCTCCATTAAAATGGCATCTGTTCAGAATTATTCTTTTTTTTTAGCAACAGAAGCAGAGCAGAGATATATTTTGACTATTCTGATATTAAATTAAAAGAAATCAAGAGCATTTTCTACTCTCCTGTCCTGTCCTCTCCATCTCCTTGTCTCCCCATCAAGACACCTGCAGGATCAGCTTTTTCAGATGAAGAGAACACCACTGAACTTCAGGCATGTACCAGCACCAATAATTCCTATACAGCACCTTTCATTACAAGAACAGACACATTTCTCAATGCAGCACTACACAGCCTTCCCCAAGTTTAAAGACTTGATGTTGAAGCTGAGGGAGAGAGGAAGCGGAGAGATACTGAGGTGGCAAATACCTGTGATCACTTGGGACTGGACTGATCACATGTTACGCTCCCAGGACTGGTTATTGTGCCTATGTGTGTCTAAAACAAACAGTACAAAATGCTGGGATCATCTCCAGGAGCTGTTAAGAGCCCTCTTACTGACTCCACGAAATCCAGCATCTAACACACCAGTAAAAACTTCCGTACTTCAAGCATCATATGACCAGCCACTGCTAGGAACAGTTGCTTTGGAAGAGCTTGTTTGGTTGGAAGACTTGGAGCATCTTTCGCTGCTTCTTCTAAATGCAGGAGGAGTGCTTTGCACCTCATGGAACTGCCCTCAAGAAGGTTAGAACATAGAAAATAGTCTGCCAGTATGTTCTCAAAAAACTGTTGTCCAAATTGGGCTTAAAAGGATTCAGGGTTTGCTCCTCTAAACCATGCTCTGGATCTCTACCTCTTGGTCTGCTCCAGCCTCAGAAACACCCAAATTCATGAAACTTGTTTGAATACTTGAATATAGCAAAGTAATAAAAAGTCCTGAAAACTCAGAGCAACTCCAAAGAGTTAAATGAGAACTCGTTTAATTTGCCCTTCAAACTTTGAACAAGATGTGTTCTTCTGTGAAAGGCTGCTTTGAGTTTGATTCTTTCTGACAGCAGTTCTTAACCTGGACTACACTGACATGAGTCATCCAGCCCACCAGAAATAATGCAAAATCTTGTCATAATTAATTGTCTGCCTAGCTTCAGTAACCAAAATCACAAAATTGCAGCTTGTTTAGCTTTGAAATAACATAGTAATTCCATAAAAAACCATGAATTTGACTGGTTCACACACACATTTTATTTCCATGAGTCTGTGTCCTCCAAAAATGCCCAATACAGGGACTGCTCTGGAAAGTTGAAAAGCTGCCTTTGGCTAAAACAGCTTCCAACCTGATAATGGTTCACTGACTAATGTTTTTTCACTGTACAAATGGCTCATAAAAGCTGTTAAATCCATCATGAACTCTAAAGGCTTTTTAATCTAATGACTGTTTTCACTTACATAGAGGTGTCAGGACAATCTATTCTCCAAGTGTCCAGAAGCAACAGATCCTGACAGGACACAGGATTCTGACACAACAGACTTCTACATCTTTTCAGGATGCTTTTCATGATTGCTCTCTGGTATCTTCACATGGTATCTAAGCGAAATTGTTCACAGGGAGATGCAGAGGTATATTTTGATTTCTAATGTGTCCTTGTAGGTAGAAAAGCAAGCATCTCTCTGAAAATTGAAGGGACTGACAGTGGGACAATCAGATGAAATGACAACCAGGATAAAACAAAATACAAAAGGAACAAAGACCAGCACAAAGTGAAAAGCAAACCACACCAAAACACTTTTCCTGTGCTTTTTCTCAGACTGCAGACTTATGGATGCTAATGATGGATTGGGTGACGCTTTTAGCAAGGAGTTTAAGATGGGTTCAAGGTAAAAGAAGTTAACAGGGGACTTTTGCCCACTCTGACATATAAACAAATACCAAGGAGTGCAACAGCAGTATAGTAGTACTTACTCTCCTCCCAGTGAAGGATTTATTCTTATACCCTGTGCATCTTCCTTGTCCAGAATATGATTCCCAGATTGTTCCTTGAAAGAAAGGAGCTATCAATTTTCCAGCTGCTATACAATCCACAACCCATTGCCTCATCCACACATCATTGCTCCAGGAAGACCAAAAAAGCTGTAAAAAAGCTGTCCATCAGACAGATATAAAAGCTGCTGGGATCATATCTGGCTAAAGGAAGGGGAAATTGTTTTCCTCCTCTCAGCATCTCTGCCTTGCAAATTCAGGGAACATCTCTCCAGGGACAGAAACCTTATAATAAATGCATAGAGTGTGCATGGTTAGGAAGCGCAGCTCCTCAGAGAGCTCTTCATTCTCTCACCTTCCTCACACTGAAAGAACATGCCAAATGTGCTCCCTTCTCAGACATTTTTGGCAGTACTTTCATCTCTTTTGTTCTGGTCATCAATCTGCCTGCTGGGAGAGAATCTCAGTGAGAAACCAAACCTGTCAGGTTCTTAAAAGATGTCACTCTGGGTAATGCAAAAGTGAGCAGAAAGGAAGCCTAATTCCAAAGCAAATTAGTACATAACCCACTTTTTTTTTTTTCAGTGCATACTGTAGGTAAAATGCGAGTTGGAGAGCTATGATGTTTAGAAGAACAGCAGTAACTTCTTTTAGTTAGAAAATTCTATTCTTAGACAGAACAGAACTGTTTTTCTACAGTATTTCTCAACCCAGAAAATCCCAGGGTAAACACAAAGCCTCAGAGAAGCCAAATTCCCAGACACTGTACATTCTTGGGCCCCTGTCTTGCTGCTTTTGAAACACATGGTCCTGTTTCCATTGATTTTGAAAGTTGTTAACAGTCAGCCTTTTCTCTGAAAGCTTCATTACTTATGGATGTCCTTTGGGCAGGTGCTTGGGGTTAGAAATGGGCAAGCAATCTCTCAGCAGTGAACATGCACACAGAGACAACAGGCTGTGGTCAGACCTTTTGTCACAGCAGTGTTTCTGCGGCAGGGTCTCTCCCTCCACCAACCACAAGCCAAAAACGAACATATTTTATTGCTCTTTTCCTGGGCTAGACCTACTGTTCTGCTACAAGGACTTGGACAGGCATTCCTATCTTGCAATCAGAGTGCTTACTGGTGTGCACCTGGACGTTACTAGGAAGTGTTCCTTTCCTTCAAAGGAAAGGAAAAGTGTTCCTTTTCTTCAAAGGTGACACTCTGATAGTTCAATCAATTACAACAACTTGCAATGTTGAATTCTTTGCCCTGCTGCCAAGTTCTTCTTTTGTTATTAAGTTATTATTAACTACTTCTTGCAGCAGTCTCTCTAATATTCTACCTCTGCTTCCTACAGTGGTGTGGCACTCTGACACGTTTTAAGCATTTTTGTAACCCGCCTCTTTTCCCCATATGCACCAAAACCCTTTGTCTGATTTTTAAATGACTAATGCTTCACCGCTACCTCTTTGGGAAAGGAAGAAAAGGAAAGGCTGAGCAATTGTGTTCCAGAGCCAGCAGCTTTACAGAGGACTGCAATTATTTATTACTAAGATATATTTTAAAATGTTTTGCTGGTGCAATGGAGCTATAACTTGATAAATGTTTAGTTCTAAGAGAAAAAGGTTTTTCTTTAGCTATGAAAAATTGTGCTGATGGTTCAAGGCCATTAAAGAAAGAAAAGACTTATGAAGAAGGGAAAAGGAAAATATTCAAATAGCAGCTACTGACAAGCACTTGGGTTTTCTCAGGTAAATCTGAGACAAGTCACGCCTTCAGACTGAAGCAAAAGTTAAGATAAAATGTTCACATGCAGATACTGAGATCCTGACCCTTGCCAAAGGAGTAACTGTAGGCAAGTCACCCTGTGCCTCCATTTCCTCATCTGTAAAACTGAAATACAGCTACCCTTACAACCCACGTGCTACAGCAGTTATCTCAGCGCCAAGGAGACATGGCAAACCAGGGAACAGTTAAATGGAGCCAGCAGATACAAACAGCTGTGAAGCAGGTGCCAGGCTGTGACTGAATTGCTCCTGCTGTGCACCTCTGGAGACCACCTGGACTGACTCCTGGCTTGAAGCTGTGTCAGCTGGAGCAGGCAGTCCAAGTCCATGACTAGTGGGGTGTTAAACATCTTCCAAGAACAGAGACTCCACAAGCCCTCTGCACCATCTTCCCTGGAGTTCCATTACCCTTAAAGGATGACAGCTCTTATTCTGTTAAATGCCATTTCCCGTTGCAGTTTGTGCCCACTGCCTCTGATCCTTTCCCTGGGTATCACAGGGAAGAGTCTCTCCCCTACTGGGGAACCCAGCACAGATGTATCTTACCAGCACTGAGCAGAGGAGAAGATGATCCGTGCTGACCTGCTGAAAATGCAATCTCCCTTCTTGCTGTCCCAGCCTGCCCTTCCTGAAAATGCCTGTTTATCCAGGGCATTCCACTCATGTGAGCTATCTCTCCACATCACTCTGACAACACGGAAATCAAAGCGCTGCAAATGCATTCAGACCTCTAATTCCTCTCATTTCTTTCCCACAGCGTGTACCTCAGTGTATGGACATGTCAGAGAGTGTGACCATGCACTTGTTCCTGGCCTTGATTATTGTCAAAACTCGAGTGTGCAGTCCTGGTCTTGAGTGATCACAGAATAAGCTCAACTGGATCTTTGAGTACAATTCCTGGCCCTGAACGGAACCATCCCCAAGAATCACACTCTGCGCCTGAGAACCTTGTCTAAATGCTTCTTAAGCTCTGTCAGGCTGGTGCTGTGACCACTGCCCTGGGCAGCCTGTTCCAGTGCACAAACACCCTCTGGCTGAAAAACCTTTTCCTGATATCCAGCCTAAACCTTCCCTGGCACAGCTCCTGGCCATTCCCTCAGGCCCTGTCACTGGACACAACAGAGCAGAAATCAATGCCTGTCCCTCCTCCTCCCCTCATGAGGAAGTTGCAGACCCCAATGAGATCTCCAGTCTCTTCTTCTCCAAGCTGAACAGACCAAGTGGCCTCAGTGACTCTGCATATGGCTTCACCTCCAGGTCCTTCACCAGACTCATTGCTCTTCTTTAGACACTCTCTTAAGAGTTTAATATCATACTTATACTGTAGTGTCCCAAGCTGCCCCAGCACGTGAGGTGGGGTCACCCCAGTGCAGAGCAGAGCAGGACAATCCCCTCCCTGGCCTGGCTGGCGATGCTGGGCCCGATAACCCCAGAACAGGGATGTCCCTCCTGGCTGCCAGTGCACTGCTGGCTCCTATTCAACTTGCCACCAACCAGGACCCCCAGGACCCTTTTACATTCCCCAGTCTGTCCATACATCCAGGGTTGCCCCATCCCCGGTGGAGAGTCCAGAACTTTCCCTTGTTGAACTCCATATGGTTGGTGATTGCCCAGTTCTCTAATTCGATCTCCCTGCACGGCCTCCCTGCTCTCGAGGGAGTCAACAGCTCCTCCCAGTTTTGTATCATCTGTGATCTTGCTTAGTATCCCTTTTAGTCCTGTGTCCAAGTCATTTATGAAGATGTTGAAGAAATGCCCAAACTAAGCAGCCATGAAAGCCGGTCTCAAGATGAAACACTGGATCCAATAAATGAGCTGCCAATTTCTGGACAAGGAACACCTGCCATTAAACCAGACAAAGAGAACCTGTTAATGGTATGACCTGCCTGCCATGCCAGCTATGAATCTGACCTTACTTTGTTAACCCTTTGTGCTGGGAACAGGCTGCTGACTGGTGGCTTCTTTTAACACCAACAGGCAGGGATTCCTCCCACTGCTGAAAAAATATGTCCTTTCCTGCAGAGGTGAGAGGATGGTGATTGGGATCAGAGGTTTGGGAATTAGTTAACACTCGGCATGAATCAAATTTTACTTGCTGACTGAGACTCATGATCCTGAATCCTGAGTGTGCGTTTGTGTATTCTTCTTGTCTCACGGGGAATGAATGAATTGAGTCACAAGCTACTAAATGTGTTGTGCCAGAGAAGCGTCTGGTGGTGCTGATTTCCCAAAAGTGGATTGAAAACTTTCCCTGGAACTTCTTTACTTATGTGTTTATGCTTGGTGGGATTCCATTTCGGTATTCTTCTCTTGATTAGTGCCCCTTCTGTTCACACCATGCTGGGTCCTTGCCCAGTCCTGGTCCTCCACCAGTCCTTCCAACCTGTTCCTTCATTTCCTCACATGATTGTTAGTCACTATTTCCACTCCCACCCTATCACTCTTAGTTTAAGCTCTCCTCTACAGGTTGGCCAGGCTGCTGGCAAAGCTACTTTTGCTCCATTTGGTCCGTCTGATCCCCCTCTAAGCAGTCTAGATCCTCAAGAAGCATCCCATGGACACAGAGGCGAAACCCTGCTGCTGACATCAGTTGGATCAATCACAGGTATGGGTCATTCACTTAAGAGCTGGACTTGATAATCCTTCTGGGTCCCTTCTAACTCAGCCTATTCTGTGATCTGTGATCTCAACTGTGGACCCATCAGATCCATCCAGTCCTCTTCAGACCCTCCTCCTCCTCCTCCTCTTCCTCCTCTTCACCAGCAGTATCAAGGAAAGCACTGATGGGGGTCTTCACTCTCCACAGGTAGAGAATATCTCAGCACTACCACTCCCTGTTTTCTCTTGACATATGGTTCAGGGTCAGCTGGCTCAAGAACTTCACTGTGTAGAGCTCTCGTACAGGGAGCTGCCTCAGCACTGAACCTCTTCCATAGCTGCAGATCTGCACATGGAGCAAGGGCGTTCTCCCCAGGGCCAGAGGCCACCAGCTTCCAACTCTCATCATCACTGGAGTTTCCACTTTCCAACCCTGGTAAACAGAGACTCTGTCTGTTCTCCTGCTGCAGTTGAAGATTCAGGGTTTGGAAGCTGCAGCATCTCTGTGCCAGTGTCTCACTTGACCGTCCTTGTTCTGGACTCAAGATCTGCAAGCTCAGAGCCCCCTTGGATCAGGAGTAGCTGGCAGAGCTGACTAGAAGCTGCTGCTGGCAGCCAAGGGCTCATCTAGCTGTCCTCACTGGCACCCTAATGTTCCTTCGAGGGTTTCCAGGACACCCCTGACAACCCACAAGAAGTTCCCAGAAGATCAAGAAAGTCTCAGAGGAGAGTGGAGATACTACTGTGTCATTGCCTGTGTCTGGCAAACAGGGAAAGACTGCAGACTTTTCAAGTGCTAGGTGCACCAGTTTTTACTTTCACTTTTTATGTCAATCACTGAAGCTATTGGTTGACATAAACAAAAATACAGATGTCATAAGAAAGCTGTAAAACTCCCTGACATTGGAATTATGGGTGCCAGCAATTCACAAGGGCTTTTTTAATTAAAAAAACCCTGAGAAAAAAAGTCTATAACAAGCTAGTAAATAGACTGACACTCCCTCTGACCACAGGATGTAGCAACACCGTGTCAGAGACAGTCACAATACAACAGTCCTGTTTTATACCCTCCTCTAGCTATCTCCTGTTTATGACAGATGTTCAGAGCCCAGCTGCCAAGACAAGGCTCACAACTGCCTTACGTTCTGTTGGTGAAGAATGTCACCCTCCTGGGGGCAAGGGTTGCTTGGGCTGGGGGAAATGCAGCTTTTTTCTCTCTGTTAGATCAGCTCAGTATTCTCTTAATAGCGGTGAAGCACTTTGATGTCTTTAGACAGAAAGATCTCCAGTGGCACTGGTACACAAACAAATCACCGTGTAATTGTCATTAGGAGACGTGCAGAGAAGGTGATGAGAAAATTGTCAGCACAGGAACAGGAGCAGCCTTGCTGTATTTTTGATTTTCATGTAAGGACAGCAGACAAGTGAAAAATACCCCAGGGAAAGCACTGCAGGACCCCTGTGTTGCAGGTCTGGCAGGTACCAGAACCCCTCAGCGCACACACAGAGACACAGGGGCTCCCTGTTGTCCCGCCCTTCCCTGACTCTGCTCGAGTGCAGAAACACAGCACGTGGTTTTGCACTGCTGGTGTTGCTGCTCTGCATCCTATCCTAAATCCTACTGGAGTAAAGCATGCTGGAACCCAAATTTAATTTCCAAAAAAAAAAAAAAAAAGAAATCACTGGGAGATATCTTTCAACTCCAAAGTTTCCAGGCTAGTTTCTTCTCCTGAAATGTCGTGCGTTTCTCTGATGGTTGGTATCTCCAAGCAGCTGATGTGGCTTAAATCGCAAAGCAGAGAACCTGCAACTCTACCTGCCCAGTTTGCTCTCCCTGTTAGCATCAAGCAACGAAGCCCCCAGCCTGGCAGATCCAGAGATGGGGCCTCTCCTAGAAGCAAAAGCCATGCTGTACAAACCAGAACTGCAGCTCCCTCGCTTTCCTGTTAGTCTGCAACATCTTGCAGAAGCCTTAAAGGTGGCAATGCCTTGCAGGCACAGACATGGTAAATTTATGGGGTTTGTATCAACACACAACACACAACAATGAATCTTAAAAATCCAGAAGAGTCAGTTCTTTCCTAAGTGAACTAATTGGGCAACATGGGATCTACTATTGAAATTTCAGTAAATATACCAAATCAAAATTTATACTAAAAAATTCAATTCCAGTGTTTTCTGGTGGAAATTCCTGATGTGTTTGCATTTAGCTGTTTTGTGTTCCAATAGCTTTGTGATGAACTGCTGTGTCCAGTGAAAGCCACGGGGTCCATCAGCATCCAGGCAGTGCAGAATTCATGTGTAGAAGAGAGAAAATCAAATCTAGCCTTACTCTAACAACACTGACCTTATCATGTCCCTAGACACTTGTTCTGTTGCCTTGTTCTTCCAGGAATAAAAGCTTTCCATCTGAGATGACTACCTTGGAGCTGGCTGGAGCTCTGAATCTTTGTCATTCACAGAACAGCATTTATTAAAATTCGTAATACTTGCGTGTGCTTCCAGATCCACGCTATTTAATAGAGTAGCGCACGTTTGCAGTCATTAGACATTGATAAATGCAGCACTTACTGCCAAAAGAAACTATCTGTTGATACCAAGATTGTAGGACTCCTAGACCAATCATAAAAATCAAATAGAGACAATGTTTTAAATTAAACAGAAAACGATCAAAGACATTTTACTTCACAGTCTTATTAATATGTATAATGCATTATGAAATCCATTTTATTTGCCTCCAACGTTTTCCCAGCTGAACAGGAAGCCTTTAAAAAAACAATTACCACTTTGAATCTCCTCTGCTGCATGCAAGTCATGTTGTGCCTGAGCCAATCCTTTCGTACAATTCTTTATCGCTGGCAGGCAGTCATATTAAAAAATTAATAATGACTGCTTCATTTTTCAGAACCTGTGATCATCTAGCTATGTAATTTTGAATGCAAGGTAAGGAAGAAGAGAAGACCTGAGGTTTGAAAACTTTCATAAAATCCCACCAGCTTCTGGTGCTCGCTTTTTCCGCTTTCACTTAAAGATACCATTCTCTTTTCAATGTTAGCCCTGTCAAAACAAAGAGAAATATTCAAAGCTATTTGCGATGGCTATTTGTTGTGACAAGGTTTGGATATAATTCAAGAATAGTCATGTCTGAACCTGGGTTTAACATTACTGATGTTCCTCTAGAGGCTCGTTTAACAAGTCTCCACATACACAAAGGGCAGTTTCATCTCCTTCTTACTAAACCAAGTCTTACTAAACCAAGGCCCAGCAGCAGGAGACACAAAGACACACACGTGGCTTTGTGGGAAGCTGAACAGTGGACAGTATGGAGAAGAGTCCACTGGAAATCACTTCAGGATGCAGATATTAGGAAAAGGCAGCACAGCAGTACAGCTCATTGGGTTCACAAAACAGAGTGAGGTGTCAAGGCTTGAACAGCAAGCCTTGTCCAACATGTTGGTTTCTAAATTATTGGACGTGGACAAGGAAATCTACGTGCTGCCTACGGGTAATCAACATTTTCATACTGGGCATGCCAATACCTCGGTGAAGTTCCTGCAAGAAAAAGGGACTGGGCAGACAAAACTGGTCTTAGCATTCCAACTGCACACAGCTCTAAAAGTCAAAAAGGAAGATTTTTTACATGATTCATTCCTTTATTGCTTTCTGCTACCCATTCTCTTTTTTGTTGCATCCTACCTTCTCTTTTTTCCGTCATCGGGCCTAGATTCCTTTTCTTTCACACCAGGTTCCATCACTTTATTAGAAAGAATATTAGGACAAGTGTTTTCCTATGAGGATACTCAAAAGCTAAGCAGGTTGCCTGTAAGACAGTCGGAAAACTCATCTGGACAAGGCCCAAAGGAATTTCACCCAGCTGCTGCTGTTCCAAGCCACGTTATGCCTAGAAAGCTGCAGAGAACCTTTCCCACCTAAATCATTCTATGGATCTATGACCTTTCTTTTTAACTCAGAGGAGTAAAGATTTGGGTTTATTACTCACTTGGTTGACCCTGGCTGCCTTTCTTCGTTCAAATCACATCTAGTTTGAGTTTTTTCCAAGTCCCAAACTGCTTTACTCCTTTCTACAGAAAGATGTTTACAATAAGAATGAAAAAGCCTGAAACTCAACATGTTAAACCAATGCTGGTTATTTATTCAAATGATACTAGCACTGTATAAACCACCTCCATTCCCACAATTTGATCAGTTTGAGAGTTTCAATATGTTCCTTACCACTGTAATAGAGCTGAAATGATTTTTGCTATGGCTGGTTTAAATAAGATCATAAAGATCCCTGATGACTACTGACCTAACTAGCTGCAAGTCAAATATTAGCACAACTATAAAACTAATAAAAGTACAGTCTGCTATCCAATCTATTTGAAAAGTTAATTCACTCCGTTATAACTGGAATCTTACATTGGTCAGGCTCTAATAAGAAACTAGACTACATTTATGCAGTGCATTTACAGATTTTTTTGCTATGATTTTATAAAAAGTGCAGTGTTAATTCAATTTTTACAGGAAATCAAATGGAAATTCAATTAATAGTTCCACTGTGAAAAAGTACCACAAACTATTTTTAAGGCTCTCTATCCTCATTTTCTCCATGAAGCATGCAAAACTCATAGAGAGTTTTGAGAAACCAAGCATTCTATTATATAGGTTGTAAACTAAATAAAGGTGGTATTATTTCAATAACATGGTACATCTGCACGTAATAATCACACACTAAATTTCTGCGCTTTAGTAAAGTACGTAACAAATATTGATACAGGATTAGTAGTATTCTTAGGGCTCCTGCCAGGTACGCAAAGTCTAAACTCCAGAAGTCACGATGAACAATAGATTATTGATTTTGGGGACAGACATGCAGCATTTAATAAGTGGGAGAAGGAAACACAAGAGTAAGTTGGCCATTAAATGACCAAGTGTAGCTATCCTTTCAGTTATAGAATTCACTTTACTGAAGTCATGAGAAAACTGACAGCAGCTCCAGCAATAACTGTATCATTATTTCCGAGCTGCTTTAATCTTTTTGCAGCATATTTTTTGTAGGCCTCATAAATAATTACTCCAGAATCATAAAAAGTTAATAATGCCCTAGAACTATGAAAAGTTAACAAGTGAATGCATCTTAAACCCATCCTGTTACATGGGTTCTTCCATTCATCTGCACCTGTGTTTAGGCCATAAAGGAAATGATAAGAGAAAGAAGTGCATATCAGGTTTTGGAGCATGTTTTAATCTTTTGGGCTCTTTGCACTGACCCTCTGCAAATAAGCAGGATCTCTGCTGGTAGAGATCACATCCAGCCTAGGGACTCTCAGGATGTGTAGCCTGATTAAGATCTTAATCCCAGTGGGTGCTGTAAACACGTCACTCAAAAATAAGAGTTACACACCATTATGAACAACCATTTGGTTTCTTGGACTGTGAAACAACTCTTTAAAAACTGACTATGTTATCAGTAAAATATTGATCAACCATGCACCTAGAAGCCATTTCTAAAAATCTATCTGCAACACAAATCTGGGCCATTAAATCACTCTGTTTCAAGACGAAGATGCATCTTAACTCCTGATTCTTTAACTTAAAACTGGAGTGTTCCAGGAAGACCTAACACAATTTATCATTGTGAATTTATAGAGATATCCTAAATCTGACCCTGCTCTGAACTTTTGAATCAGAAATATTATTTTAGGCATGGCATCAAGCTGAAAAATAACCCGTGAAGACTCATGAACTCTAAAACTGAGGGTCAATCTGTCATCATTGTTGTAAGCACACAACCATCATGAGTAGTAACTTCATGTGTGTTAAGACCTGAGTGCCCATTTAGCATCATGTGCACAAGATGCAACAACTCGCAAAGCATCACTTCCTGCTGTCTGACACATTTCCTGCAAGCGCATCTGTATTGATCCATTTTCATACAGTCTCTTCAACAGCTCCACTGAGCTGTTGTCACAGTTGTGACAAAATACATGACACGTGCAAACCTGCCTGTGTAAAAAGCACGTGACCTGACTTTAGGAACAGGATCTGCAAACTACTTGCACTATACCCAACACCTCACAGAAACTCACGGTGAACTACACCAGTGAAGGAAACATATGCAAGAAGAATTGTTTATTGCTAAAATGCTGGGATGTGGGAATGGACTGGGAAGCAGCAACAGATGTCTCTTCAGAATGCTGCAGGAGTTACAGAATAGATCATGAAACCTGAGGTGCACAGGCCAAATAACTTAGAAATACAGAAACATAAAGCATCATTTCTCCAGAAGGATTTTTTTGTTGTTGCCACATTCTGCTGCATTCATAATAGATTTATTTATTTCATGTTACTCAGGTACTGGCAACTGTATTATCCATTTGTGCTTTAGAGGGAGAAGATCTCACAATTTAGAAGCTATTTGCTACCCACACAAAGGCACCCAAATGTTACCAGAAGCTTGGAGAAGTTCTGGGTTGATGCAGTACCTTAAGTTTGTACAGGATGCAAAAGACTTGGCAGACTGATTCCTAAAAGCTGGTATTGAAACTCAGTTGGAATTTCTAGAGAGCAGAAAATGCCAGCATTCTTCCAAATCTAAATCACTGAAACAAATCTTTTTGCCATAAGGCTGAAACACTCCTGAAAACAAACCCCTCCTTTTCAATGTCTGGAGTGGCTGGTCAGGAACCAGGACTCGAGTCCTGATGAAACTTGACATGATGCTTAAAAAGACCTATTCCATTTAAAAAAATTCTTCTGATGTCCAAGCCACTGTCAAAAAGCTGGGATGGGTTTGATATTTCAAAATATCAAATTTTGATAGAGGCTTTAAGCCTCTTCCTTTGCTCCTACATTTTTCATGTCTTTCTTACTGATCAGTTCAAGAGAAGGCTTGACTGTTGTACTTAGGGTTACTTAGCCTGCATTTGTGAGTCCCTATTGATTCTTTTCTACTCTTTTTAGAACTTCATGTAACTTACGCAAATTACCATGATAAATAAATGCAGGGATATTCCTACAGACCGAAACAAAAAAAAAGTGTATTCACAGATGCAGACCAGAGGAAATGGTGCAACTGTATCACAGAGCAGTCAATACTTTGATAGGTGCACTGCACCTTCACTGATCTCCAAATTTTCATGTATCCGAGCAAATAAATAGCTCAGCGTTGTGTGCCTGAGAAAGAAAACATGAAAACCCCTTAGGTTTTTGAAGCAGGCAAACGAACAAAAGTTAGCTCATTGAGGGCTCTACAGCAACATCCACAAAAAAAACCCAAAAAAACCAACCATAAGTATACTCCTGAAAAGAAAGGAGGGAAAAATTGGGCAGTAATTTTAACAGATAATATCACTCTGCAACCACAGGGAGACAGCTGCCCATGTTGTGTCCTGTGTATTTTGACATTGCTATCTATTTTAAGCCTAGCTACAGCTGCTCAGTCATTACTGGATTTACCTTCCAACTTAGAAGGCTTCAAATATGGCTTGCAGGCTTCTGCACATGCAGAACACCTGCATGAACAGTGCCTGGCTCATAACTCATTGTCTCAAAGCTTTACGCAAACATTCTGATTACTAGTTTTTCTAGCAAAAATCTACTAAGGCCGTGGGGTTTTTTTTTAACCAACAGATGGGAAAAATGCATTTCTACTTCAGAACCAGAGCAAATCCAATCTCCTTAACTGCTGAGTAATAAAAAAAACCCCGCACAGTTCCTTCTCTTAGAAACCTGATTAAACAGACCAACATGTTATAAATTACAGTAGTTCTCGAAAGTGTTGGCTAGTTTCAAGGCACAGTGTAAACAGGTAAAGCAATAGGTTCACACCACTTTTCTCTACTACCAAATGCATTTTTTTTTTGTTAAAGACAAAGAACTTCTGGTACCTTTAATCCCATCCTTGAAAAGTCTACCAAATTCATTGGTGGAAACCCTAAGATATTATTCAGGTTGTCAAATGGATTATTTGCAATGGGAAATTTTCAGGATAAAGGGCAGGATGAAAAAAATGTTTCACGTGTCTGCATGCAGGAATACAATCCTTCTTTCATTTATGTTTTAAAGAAAGAGTCAGTAAAGCACCTAATCTCTCATGGCAGCCCCTTAATGTTAATTTTAAGAGGTCCTCAAGAAGCTAAGGAGAATCAAATAATAATCAGATTTATTTCAGAGTGCTTATTTTGGCCAAGAGTTTTCTGTGCTCTCCACCTAATTGTGAAGCACTTAGAAGGATTTTTTTATAGTCAGGTAATATGAAAGCTACTTAGCAATTCGACAAAACCAATCCAATGTTGAAGAGACACCTATTCACTGAGATTAAGCCAATTTTACAATATGG
Organism: Gymnorhina tibicen; assembly: GCA_013399875.1. Taxonomy (NCBI): domain Eukaryota; kingdom Metazoa; phylum Chordata; class Aves; order Passeriformes; family Artamidae; genus Gymnorhina; species Gymnorhina tibicen. The sequence goes on along the minus strand of VXAZ01001983.1, from coordinate 192,968 downwards.
AGTTATCCAGTCACCTGGAACAAAGGAGGTGTGTGGAGGACAGACAAAGAAAGCAAATGCTGAGGAATGACTGGCAAATGGGGAACATAAAGAGATTTTTAGAAAGAGCAACAGGGAGAAACAGATAGATATATGCTGAGTGAATAAAATCAGAAACAACGAGCCCCAAGAAACAGAAGTGACTGAAGCACAGGGATTATGCAGAAACATCACCCTGCTACAAAGAGGAGCCCCTCCGAATTCGCACAGCATCTGTCAGCACCGATTCTCGCAGCCGGCCTAAGTGGGGATCTAATGACAGGCAGTTTATACAACACCAGCACATGACACGTCCCTCGGGGCACTCTGTCCTCACAGCATCCCAGGGGAGCAGCACAGCACAGCTAAGCATGGCACGGATGGAGAAGGAAGGAACAGAGCACTGCAGCTGTTTGGGAGTTAGTTCACCTTGCCGTGCTTTTCCAGTTAAAGGTTATGTTAAGTTCTGACAGGATTATTTTTTGCACTCTCTAGGAGAGCTGGACATTATCTTGACAAAAACACTGTATTTTGAATATCCAAAATTGCAATCTTTTGTCTCTATGTCCTTTATGCAGTAATGATATCATTAAAGGTCTAATGCAACCAGCAAGCTTTTATTATGAGAGAAGTGACTCTTTTTTTAAAAATAAACAAATAAAAAGTCACTTCCCATACAGTCAATGCCCCTTACAAATGTAACTTTGAGGACTACAGCACATGTAAGAGGTCATTTCATACTCAAATACTACTCAAAATTAGAGAGCACCAGCCAGTACACCCAAATGTGCAAAACCTTTTGAGTTTTCAGAACACCTAGGCAAAAAATTATAATAAAAGAAGTGCCACATGTGTCATAAATGTTCTAAATTCACTGATTTTTCAGAGCTCCCTAAGCCCTGCTGTGATGCTGATGACAAACAGAAGTTCAAGAGGCACTTGTTTTACTTACACAAATGATTTCAGTATTGCAGAAATTCTCCTGCTACTCGGTAGTTCAGCTGTTGGCCTGACTACATGAAATACTGACAGGAAAATGTATGTAGGCAAGGAAAAAAGAATGCTTTCCTTCAGTGCTTCTGTAAGTTGAAACTTTTTTTTTTTAATTACATTTCAACTGATATTTGAAGATGATTCAATCTGCCCAAACATAAAATAGCAAAAAGTAAAGGAAACTGTACCCCACTGTAGAAACAAAAATCCTGTGAGGCTATAGCATAGCTACAGTTCAAATCCAAGTTTGTACCAGAATAGATGTAGGACTAGAGCTTTTTATTTTTCAGATTTTTTATTTTATTCATTTGGGGGAAGGGGAGATGATCTTTTCCTTATAAAATCCTCAGCCCTTTGCAATATCCTGTTTATCAGGTTGTCAAGAAGAACAGTTTCCACTCTGCCTGCAAAAATCTTTCCTGGGGGCAGAATAATGGATTTAGTGTGAAAAAGTAGGATCTTCAGATTACAGAATTTAAAGATGTCCAATGTTTTAAGTTTTAATGGTGTTACATATTCGAGTCTGCTCCTACTACCTCGTCAGAGTCAGGATTACAATAATCCACAATGAAGCATATACATCAGTCATATAGCAAAGTCTTTCTGTATTCAGTAACTCTTTGATCAATTTAAGACAATTTAATTTGATCTGGTTCCAGAAAATTGTAGTGTTTTCACGTGCAAAGACACACCTCAGATGTGCCCAACTCCTTCAGGACTAACTGCCTTGAAAATAAATCCTCAGATAACTCACCCTGAAACAACTCAAGTCCTCAGGCCAGGACTTGCAGCGTGAGGAGGAAAAAGGAAGTAGAAAATGCCTCATCAGCAGAAATACCAGACCAAATTTCTCCTTTTGTTGCCTAGAGAGCCATTACTGTTGCTGAGAAGAGGGTTTTCTTTGCAAGGAGAAAAGGATACTGCTTCTTCAAAAACCACCATTCAAACAGACACAATGGCTCTAAAGTTGCTCTCATGCCTTCCCCCTGAAGTCATGTGTAGTTGTGGGGATGCTGTTTACTCACAGTATGAAACTTTCCTTCCAACATCTATTTGCTGAATGCAATTATCACATCGCCTGCACTTCCTGTCACTAATGATAAGCGTCAAATAGGCTGCAAAAAGCAAGGACAACACTTTGACCTACCAAATTCAAAGCCGTGCTGGACTCTCTCCTACATTCCCCCCAGCCTGAGTTTTCTCCTAGAAAGCTGACCCTCAAAATTAGACGAACAAAGAGAGGGCAAGAGCACAGAACATGAAAAACAGTGCTGGAGGAAGACCTCAGGGTAGCTCACCAGTCCCACAGGAAGAGCACTGGGATTGCTCTTCTCCCAGTTCTATCCCTGGCACTGCCCAGACCTCAGGGAGCTTAGTTGTTCTGACAATTTATTCCTCACCTGCAGAAAACTGGCTGTGCTTTCCTTTCCCCACCATCCACTGGCACACACGCAGGTGCTCCGTGGAAGGATGGAACACAGCACTCCCTGGATCGAACCTTGCAAAGTGGGATAGCAAAATATGGCACAGCTGTGCTGAAGTGCTGTTACAGATGTTTCTGACGCTGCTCTGTCACACGCATCCCAGCAGGTGGAGGAGGGAGGAGATGCTCTGCAAAGAGCTTTGGCAAACAAAGGCCACCATAAGCGAAAAAGGAAGAAAATGTGAGAATTTTCCTCCTGTCATCCCAGATACTGCTGCTCCTACTTTCTCTCATGCTTGCCTACCATCGATGAGACCTTTTTAGTGATCAGTCCTGGCCAGCAACAAATCCTCACACAGGCTGCTGTGCACTATTGGCTTTTGCTGGGATACATCCAGGGCATATCAAAAGCAGCTCTACAGCCCTTCCTGCATGCTCTGGGTCCACCACTGACTCCAAGGGGCCGTGGAAGCTACAGGGTAGGGGAGCTTTCCACTACTATTTAACATCTGCCTGATGCAAACCGAGGCTGGGAGAGAGCCTCCTGAAGGCTCTTTTCAGGATGTTGCCTGCAAAGGAGGACAAGGAAAAGGAGAATCTGAGTCTCCTGAACATGCTTGTTAATTGTTTATGTGTTTAACAAAATGTACTGCACCAAATCTTCACAGACATTTGGTGACAAATGACAGACTGTAATGACACCTCTTATAATATAATAAAGAGTCGTCCAGAAAGCTGCCTGCATTATTTGGGAGAGGGACTCAGATTTGATAAGTGGATCAAAATTAGTTTAATGATTCCCTATTTAGCCTTTAAATCCACTCATAACGTGACATTGTGTTTCCAATTAGGGAATGAAAATGTTGATTTAACACTTCTGTCATTTCAGATGAGACATCACATGTTATCTCTTCATTATTAAAAATTTCATATTTTGAACATAAAAAGGAATTTATAGAGTCAGGAACAGGGTTTAAGATTTTATAAGGAGCCATTCGTCTTCAGGTCAGGTTCCATAATTACTAGCTGCTACAAGTTAGTTCACTGGGAAGAAAATGAAATGGGAAAAAAATGGAAATTAGAATAACAGCTGAAACAGAGTCATATTTGTACAGGCTGAAACATGATGGTGCTTAAAGTGTCCAAACTCCTTGTGACACCTCATTTCTACCTCTGCCACCACAGTTTGATGAAGGCACACTGCAGAGGCTACACCTCTGCCACTACACCTACTGGCAGGGCATCTGACATGAAAATCAAGGCTCAGCATTATTTTCTTAAGAGCAAATATCTCAAAACTTCTAATCACGGGGAAACATCCCAGTGTGGGAGGCAGAACACTCTGGGGCACAGGTCTATGATAATTTTTACTGACCGTCTCTTTTCCTGTCATGATCAGCTAGCATGGTGCTGCTGGATTGTTTTCCCACAGGAAAACATGGTCAGGAAAGCAGGCAACATTATTTTTAGCTGTCCTGCTTTTCACAAGAGCAGCAAGGTGTCACACTGCTAATCAATCCTCATGGTTGCTTCAAAGCAACAAAAATAGGGTCTGTCCTAACCCCAGTAATCCAGCACAGGGCTTGGTGTCTGGGACAGCTCCTCTGAAATAAAAAGCACTTCCTTTAGTCTCAAAAGCACAGCAGTGGGAAAACAGCAACACCTCCAGTGTTCCTTAAGATTTGCAGGGGCTTTTCAGATGGAATGGCTACTATCAATCATCTCTGCACTCCCAGCAGGAAATTAGATTTCCTGTTGTTTAATGCTACAATGCTTGACACAAGTCTATGAATTTGCAGTCCCAGTAGTGCTACATTAAAAACCTATACTATGGACAAAGAGGGAGAGAAATACATGTTTTTATCAAATATAGCAGAGAGAACATCTTTTCAGACACTACCTCTCTGGTTTTGACTGATTTTTAATTTAATGTTGTGCTTTAATCAGCAAATCAAGTATGTGAAAGGACAAGGAACGTACATTTATGGAGCAAAAAATCCTCATGTCAGTCTTGTCTACAGGAGGAACAATTGATGTCACTGTCACAGGCTGCCAACCAGGCCCATCATTAATTTCTTTAGAGGACTAAAAATCTTCAGAGCTGCTTGTTTAAACAATAAATTTGAGACATCTCATTCCTGATTGTTTTCATTTCGTGTTTTTCTGAGCTAATTTCTGCTTTCCCCCCATTTCTACCCTTTCTTTCTCTCACTGTTAGAATAGAGCAGTGACCCATGGCCTCCATCAGAACAACAATTAGTCTTTGGACAGCTCCTAGCACTTAACTTGTGGAAGAGCTCAAGTTGCCTCACAACTTGGGCCAAAGAGTGAGCATTCCATCTAAGCTGCATCAGACAGGTGGCTCTGAAGATGGTTATTTACAGGCACTTATCTCCTTTTTACCATCCAAATCTGATGGAAACTTTCATCCTCCCTGGAAACACAGAGTTGCTTCCCTTGCCAGGAAAACTGTCCCAGCCTTATAAGCACCAGCTGAACAATCACGGATTTGAATAATGAATGTTGGCCAGTCTATCAGTGCTAGGCTAAATAAAAGAAGAAGCACAAACTGCCATTTGTATGGACTAAAATACTAAAATAATTAAATAATAATTAAAAAACCCACCACACCAGCTGCCCCTAACAAAGACACGGAACATTAACTATAGATTCACTGCTGGACAATTCACAGCCCTTGTGCTAGCCAAGCTTCTTCATCCCACTTAAAGGTCAGGCATGCCTCATCTACATTTTTTGTTCCACCTGAGCTGAAATCAGAGCTGAGTGTTGTTTTCCAAGCCCGTGAACCCTCAGACTGCGAGGTCAGAAATTTCCTTGAGTAAGGTTTAGTCTCTGTACAGCACCAAGATGGAGAGAGGTCGGAGAAAAGACGGGAAGATGAGCAGTCACCTGTTGCTGACCCACACGTGCAGCTACTGCCCATTCTTGGCCAAATACCACAGGACTAGCCAGAACACCAGACAGAGAAGTCTTGGGTACACAGTGCCTTGTTCTTGCATGCTCGTAGCCGAGATCTGGATAACTCATGCAGGACTTTTTTCAGGGGGATCTTTTTTTCAGGGATGGCGCTAAGTATGAAGATGGATATTTATGTGATCAAGTAAGAAAGCATCCTTTCCTACAAAAAAAAATGGCTAACAAATTACTTAATTCCTGCAGGGAAGAGCTGCCTTCAATGTAGGCTTGGCAGCTGAGTGCTGCACTCACCTCAACAAAGATGAAGCAGGGGATGATGGAATAACTTCTCTGGGTATTGTTTCCTAAAGCCATTTCTCATCACACTTCTTGGGGAGGCACTGTTCAAAACTTTATATCCTGAAAAAGAAAAGACAGAGGTATTTCAGTATATTTCACTCTTTTGCAAACTCCATGGTGAGGTTCATAACACAGAGCGCTGACCTAATAGACCAAGGACACAGACTAAAAAGAACATCAAGGTCTAATAACTGTGCACAAAATACCCTGAGGAGGCACTCCCTTTGCAACACAGAAGAAGAGATAGACATAGGTTACAAGATACATCATATGCAGATCAAAGAGTCAGAAGGAATACAACAGCTTTCCTGAAATATAATCCACTCCCAAGTAAAAGATTCTTCCTCAGAATTGTAAAATCACATTTTCAGCCCACTGACCTGACTACAGTGTGTTCTAAACCAGGAGATTTTGGTAATTGCCTTGTAAACTTACACTTTAGGAGACATACTTACAGTACACTGACTGTACACATGATCAAAATGTATATCCGTATAAATCTGCTCAAGATGACAGCATGCGTTATGCACAAAAAGTCACAACCTGTAACAAGCAAATGCCAACAAAAACGCAGTGAAGACCTGGGCCCTTTCTGCAGAGCCTTTCTGTCCCGGTATAAATTCATGTATTAACACACCAACCGCTACCCACTTAGCATTATTTCAGGCTACTGGCTATTCTCATTCACATAACCTTATAACACTGTGCTAAGACACTCTTTCTGCACGAAAAGTAAGAAAAGCAGACAGAAGAAGACTAACACAAAGAAATTTTACAGACAGCCTGTGTCTTTTTCTGCCTGCATGAAGCAACACATCAAGAAGCTAAGTCTGGTTTAAATGTGTTTACAGGGAGATAGAGAGTAGGAGGGAAGGCAGAGCTGGAAAAGCAGAGTGCAGCCCAGAGCTGCCAGGTGCAGCATTGCACAGAGCATGAGACACGGGAGAGAATCAAAATCCTCTGCTATCAATTTTAACCTGAGCACATCAAGCAAGAGCACAGATTTAGGTGGGTCCAGCCTCACTTCCAACACTCACACAGAAACCCTGCCCTGATGAAAAGCATCTCTGCAGGCCAGGGCCAGAGAGGAGGAAGGAGGTGGAAGCTGGCATTTATTTGCAGAGGATGCTTTGCACAACATCTTCCTGCAACTCTTTGACCTCGCTGGCATCTGGGTGGCAATTCAGGCCTTGGCATATGGAGCCTGTGAGGTTCACAAAGGGATCAGTGCTTTCTCACCAGCTCTCAGCAGGGTTACTGGGAGAAAAACCATGATCAGCATGAGTGAGTTCATCTGAGGTCACAATGGAGGGGCTGGATCAGCTGCCAGTGCTTGCCACCTGCACCATGATGCAGGATCTTGTCTTGCCACCTATGAACTACTTAATGTATTCCTTATCTCAGCTCTTCACAGTTTGACCCAGAGTTGTAAAATACACAGTGTATGTGATGGATTTAGGCACAGCAGAGCTACCGTGACTCCAGTGAGGCCACATTCAGTGCCAAGAACAGCTTCTGAACTGTTAACCACTGAGAAATGCAGTTCCAGGTCAAACAAAATAGTCAGGAATGTCACCTGTGATGTGCCTCAGACACTCCCACACTACACTGTATCCCATTCTAAAATACAAACATTCTCAAAACACCTCGTTTTCCAAACACAATTTACTTAGTAGAAAAAATGGGGTTTATCTCAGAGGTTAGTGTCATTGCTTAAAAAAAGACAAGGTAATCCAACCGCATTTGGACAGTGGAAAAAAAATTCAGTAATTCATTTTTAACAACACTTTGAATACCCGCAGCTCTTGTGCCACGTGGCTCTCCCTGTAACTCGGCAAACACATGGAACCTGGTGAAATAGCAGGTTAAAGTGCCAGAGCAGCTTACAGAGCATTATTCAATGAAGCTTTTCTGTACCCTGGAGATACACTGTCATTAACTTTGCAAATCCAGTTTTTAAAATGGCTTAGCAGAAGGACGTTAATACCTCATCATCTTCATGAATCCTTTGCCAGATTAAGGTTAGAAATAACCAAGGTTTTCCATACCACTATGCTGTAACCCCAAGCCGTGCCTTCAGTTCAACTGATGTGTGTTCCTATCCAAAGCAGAGGGCTGCAAGGCAATCCAAGAATTTAAAAACCCTTCACAACAGATGACTGAAAGCAACTGAACAAACTAGCAGAGAAACTGAGGGTTCATAGTCATATAAAATTGCCTGACTTAAGACCAGGGAACTCCTGATGTTACAGATGTGTATCACTGTGCCTGTTTCTTTAAGCCTGTGCACCACTGGTTTAAAAAACTGCCCTGCCTATGGGAAAGCATTTCACATGTCAGGTTCTCTCCTATATGATGACACATTTGTGTCAGACTTAAGTAGTAAGAGACCAAATAGTTGCCTGATCAGCTAATTTCCAGATTGTGGGAAAACTCTCAGCTAGCCAGTGCTTGCCACAGCTGATCTTTTCATCAGGTTACTCGACAAAAGAGTAAAGGGAAGCAAAGGCTGATCTTGGTGGGAGCACCATCTTTTGTCTGTTTTCAGCTGGCAATGAGTCCTCTAGGGACACTGACAGCAAAACACAGATTACAGCAAACCCCAGATGCTTCAGCCTGAACAGCAGCCAGAGGTAACCCAGTTTTGCCCAAAGAATCATAATAAGATGTAAAAGAAGTTTTTAGTAACAGTCTTGTTCTGTAATCCATGTTCACGTTGAACAAATGTTTGTAATGCAAAGCCTCTGACCAAAGCAATGGCAAATAAAAGCTATAATATCAGCATCAGCCTTCTCCATTTATTATTCCAATTTTTATCAACTTGACTGAATTGCTAAGGAATTCATATGAGGAAAACTATAAGAGTCTTTTTAGAGTCCACTGGCTGTGACCTTTTCAGGCCTGGTATGTTAGCACAGCACGAGAGTAGAAACTGTCAAACCTATTCTAACTAATTAGGGACCACTGTAGAGTGAATATTAATAATCTAAAGGTCTGGTATTATGAGGTGCTTCCACTCTTAAAACAATATGTATAGTTCTACAATGCAACATTTGTGAATTAATTAAAATTAGTTCTCATCTTGCTCAATTTACCTCACCTGTGCTTTTTCAGAAAGGCCCTGATCTACAGCATAGGAGGTTATTGTCTGGCATCTCCTGGGAGAACAAGTGGAGACAGAGAATATAAATAAGTGAATTGAAAACTAAATGAAAAGGACAGCAAAGAAAAAGAGAATTCAAGCTGAAGAGATTTTCTTGCCGCAGGGATCCATCCAGGGAATGGCTTTTAGAATGCCCCGTTCAGGTATGTTCTAACTCCTTTCATGTGAGCAAGTGGCAGACAGCAAGAAGGACATATCTAGGACAAACTAGCATTTGCTGAGCCTTTATAGTGTAAGCTCCTGCAGCAGACACAGTACACACAACTGTTCTGTGTAATCAGTCATCAAACCAGTTAATTGGTGGTCTGTTCCTCTGGAGACAGTGGTCAACCCTATGTTTTTTAAGCCATGTCCTGCACAGGTAAGAAGAGAAGATGAACGATGTATTTCACATATTGCTGCAATGGACACCTGGGCATTTGTGGAAAATACTCAGATCAACAATCCAGATGTGCTAACAGGCCCTGCTCATCATAGTTTCAGCTATGTTTCAGTTAATAAGAATCAGTGCATATTTCTTTTGCAGTAGCTCAGAGACAACCAGCCTGAAATCCAGGAGCTGCTGCACAAACCACAGCAGGAGCAGGGAAGCCGCTGGCACATGTGGGACACCCCCTCACTGCAGAATCCCAAATGTGCTCTGACCAGCGGTAAGGAGTGTAACCCCTGGTCATTTGGTACCAGGATGTGATGCAAACACAAAAAAAAGGATTTCTGTTTCTCAGTTTCACAATCTTTTCAGCAGCAGCTAACTCTGTTCCAAATTAAGATGTAAATGTTACATTTGAAGGAACACCAACTATTTCTGTAACAGATAATAAAAAGATACTTGAAACAGCAGTATTTCCTATTTGTAAATTACTTGAACCTTATATTAGCAATTTTCAAACCTCTGTTGGCAAGTGGCTTCAAAGAATAAAGATCTTTACTCTCATTAAAATAAGAATTCTGTTTACAAGTATAAATATATCACCAAAACCTCTGCACCAGTCCATCAAGGATCAGTTTGCCCAACTGAAACACAAACTGCATATGTCAAACCTCCATTCAATTAAGGAAACAAATTAAAACTAATGCCGCTGCTAACAATGATTATCCGAGCTTTGGCAAAGAACTGTATCATTATAATCACTATTTATTACACTATCTCTTACAGATCTCATTGTAAAGCAGGGTTCTCTATTTCCTGTGGGGGGAAACAGTTGAAGCAATTTGCCAAACGTCACACAAGGGCTCAATGTATAGGCTGAAGAAAGACACATTATTCTCAGACTCCTGTCAAGTGCTCTGTCCACTTGACAACACAATCCCTGCACTTCAAATGTGCTTGCTAATTCCTGCACAAGAACCACACAGTCCTCATTGTACATTTCAGTAATACAGGTTTCCCTTCTTGCTTGCTTGCTGCTGGAACCAGCAGAACACACACTGCAACCTTACAAAACAAGAGCTGATCAAACGGGCATTGAGATGTGACAGCCTCACATTCCCTCTTTGCAACTTCACCTGGCGTGTCCAAAGGCACCTCATTATCCCAGTGCAACCTCTGCAGGAGCACGCCTGTACTTCTGAGCAGGCTGCAACAGGACACTAGAGGGTTAAAACAAGCTCTGGTTTTCCCCAGAGCTCTCTTCCACATAAACCAAACCAATGCACAAAAAAAGGGCCTAAGGAATAAAAGGTAAGATTTTACTGCAGTCAGTAGGCAGTCAGTATTTTCCAAGTACAGACTTCTTTACTGTTTGCAAATTAATTGAAACCACAGTGGTGGCATGAATCACTCCAAAAGCCAAACCATGTGATGAAAGGGACAAATGACATCGAAGCATGAAGATCTGCTTGTCTGCCTTGCACCCAAACACAACACAGACTGCTTGCCTGAAAATAATAAAACTAAGAAAATATTTTAATGGCTGCAGCAATTAAAAGGTACCAGACAACTGGCACTCAGTTTGCTATCTCAGTGGCCCACAGCACACTAATTTTTACCTACAAATGAGAAAGTTATCCTTTGGATCATGTTGCCTTTGAGGAAGAGTGTGTCCTACACACAACGGGGCTTGGGAAAGAGGGAAGGCACTTGCTAATATCATCAAAGAACCCTTTACCCTTTCACTATGAACTGAGAGGCAGAGAGCCATCAACACTGTGGCCACCAGACCAGTAACATGGTGTCAGACTGGAGACACTGTTTGTCCAAAATTAACTGTGAAATTGTCTAGTGGACGAACAAAGGTTATGTGCTAAGTTTCAGGCCTTGGCTGGCAGCTGTCTCCAAGAGCACTCCTGTGTAAGGAGCACAGTGTCCCACTTTGCCAGAACACTGAAAAGAGGAGCTGAACTGGTGAAGCAGAAGCTCAGTTTACTGAACTTTGATCTCAACCCCAGAATACAACTTATTATAAACTCTGCTGGTTTCTTCCAGGAAAACTATACCATTCAATAGCTACACCCTTCAAATACATCGCCCTGTCAGTGAAAGTGCTTCTCACCGCTGTCTCCTCAGACTCCCGGACAAGAAACTAATTACACACCACTAATGACAGCAAGGAAAGGAATAAAATCTATACACAAAGTAAACCCACACATGTTCACCATTACAGAAAAACTATTCTGCAGCATTTAAGACAGAAAAACACTTTCTCTAATGAGGGTTCTGACTCTTTTCTGCTAGCAGAAGTCACATCTTCACATTCAGCACTCATAACAGAAAACTGTTTTATGGAAAACAGTGATACTTAAGTAATATAGTTCACAGCATATCTGAAATGACAACCCTTAGTACAAAACCCTGGTTATGAAGAAAGGTACATTAATAATCTGGATTCCTAAATTCATTCTCTGAAAAATGTGTTGCTGAATCCCTGGTGTCAAAGCAGATTTTGATCCCTAGAAGAAAGTGATGCCACAGATTTCAAGGATCCTGTTAGGGTTGTATTTCCTTGCTACTAGCTTCATGTGGAAAATTATGCCATGTCTGAGTGATAAGCAACAGTCCAAAATCTATGGATAAGCAGACTAATAAGGGTTCTGCACCACTTATACCTTCAAGAGAGTTCAAGTGTCAATGTCAGCACAGCAGAGGCCTTGTAACAACTTCTCACTGTGGGGAGGAAAGTGAAAGCTCAAAGCCACAGCTTCTGGCAACAAAATTTCCATTTATGCCACTTGGCCAGAATTTCATGGAAGTCAATAGAACCCAAACATAACTGTGTGAGTAGCAGGTATATGCATGCTAATATGCAGAAAGGCAAACAAAATGGCCATGAGCCTTATTTTGAACCATTTCAAACCCGTGAACCTCTCCTTGTCCTGCAGCTCTGAAAGTGTCATCGTGGTTGGTCTGTTCCCTTTGGTGAGACACTGAATTCCTTCTGAAAGTTTTTGGTGTATCACTTGGTGTTGGTTTGAATGAAACCCACCTAAATGTGGTGTCACATCAGCGAAACCACGTGAATAAAAGGTTTTACCTGCTATAGCTGATAATGCTCCTCTCTTTCTTGCAAAACAATTAGTGGTACATGACAAATGAAGAAGGGATCTGACTATGAGTTTCATTAGGGAATTCTTTACAAAAAATAACAAGCAGTCTCTGGAGAAAACCCAAAACCCACTGAATTTATCCATGCAGTTACACGACTGTCCTGCTGCTAACTCTCCCTTAAGTCAAAAAAGCTAACAGTTCTTTCAAATTTGAAGCGAATCTAAATGAAACGCTTGTTCATTATCATGGGCAAAAGAAAAACTATTTCTGGTCTACACCCATCCCACCTGAAGGCATGTCATCTTGATTTAGACTAATTAATTTACCTTGTGATCTTTTCTGAAAAAATACAAAAGGTAGTTGGTTGTTTCTTTTACTTCTGATTGATTAAAACTCCATCTATCTTTAAGGGTATTTACAGCAATAAAATGACAGCATTAAAGTAACTCTTCCTATACATAAAGATTCTGAATTACAGAGATTAGTTATATGATTAATGAAAATAGATCACGCTATCGTTCCAAAAGTAACATAGTTGAGATCCAGAACTGCAACTGATTGACTTAATTTATGATGGGCTTGATATACAGGTACTCTGCTTATGCTAAGTCACCATCTGTAAACCATTGCACAAGAGTTCTACGTTCAGTGTCTCATTTGAACAACTCACCAAAAAAATAATCAACACCATTTCTGATTTGCACCTGACAGCCTTGCAAGACTCTGGTTAGAAACCAGTGATCTCCCTGGTATTTGGGATGCTGTCATGAAGTGCTTGTGACTGAATTCCACTCTCTGAAAGCAGTTCCAATCCACTTGGTGACTCCCCATGCAAAGCACCAAGAGGCACTGAGGAAACAGAACAATTTCAGCAGGAGAAAACCAGCAGCCTTCTCCTCAGGCTCTTATCACAGTTAACTGGTGAAAAATGAAAAAAGGAGGGAGACATTGAAGGGAAGGAAGAAAGCAAGAGAAAACTTCAAGAATACAGAGGGTAACAACTCAATGGTACAGAAGAGAGGAAAACTGGATGAGCTGCAGAAAAACTTCTACGGGATGGAGGGCAGGAGAGGAAAACAGACCACAGGTTTTGCCTCTGATGCAAAACCACAAGACTGAAAATTTTGTCTATCTAGAAAACACTCCACCCTCTCCCTCCCAAATGCATCAGGGTTTTGCAGAAGATATTTTAATATTAATTTTATTTAAAAATTATTAAGATAATGTATTATAACAAAAAAAAGTCCAAAGACATTTTCCTCATTCAGAAAATTTGTACTTTACTCCAGAAAACTGGTTTTGTTTTTTTCTTTACAAAATCTCCTTAGCCAACCATCCTACTGAAATTTATTGAGCTACTAAAAAAACCAATTGGCTGCTTATGTGTTAGCAAGAATGAGAAGTATTTGTTCTTTATTTGCAATGGAGCTTCACAGCTCTGTAAAGAACTAATTTTGGGAATCCCAACATTAAAAATGCATTTCCAAAATATATACTGCGTGGTGCTCTTGTATGCCATATCTGCTGAGCCTAAATCCAAGCAAGCTGCTGATCCACACGTTTAAGTGCAAGGATGAAGCAAATTGCCAGCTACCCTCAGGCCTCAGATGGACATCTGTGAGCAAATTTCCAAACCCCTCTCTTCCCACTACCCTTCTGTCACAACTTAGGAAGTGAACACCTTTGGAGAGTGTGCACACAGAAGATAAACAAGCAGAAATACTGAGATGGATACGGGAAGGAACAGAGCACAGCAATGCTAGAGAGGGTAAGGGGATGAAAATCAGGTGATTAACATGTTTCTATTTATTTCCAATGTTTTTTTTTTCCAGGGGATGAATTCTACATTGGAAATTTCCTCTGAAAATCATGGTGAACTGGTTTAAAAACTAGTCATGTAATAGGTACAAGCTAGTGAACTCTGGATAGAAAGAAAAAACCCATTTATTTTGTCCCCTCAGGGCCCAGCAAACTGTGTGAGTATTGATTGCAAGCTGCAATATTATGAAAGTAAACAAACAACTGCCTCACCACAGTGTAGCCTTTGGCAACGAGGTCCAGGGGCAGGGCCTCTTGCTCCTCTGATATTCTGGTATTCATATTGGCAGTGGAGCTGTCAGAGACACACAAGGACTGCACAGACTCACACTCCCGCAAGCCTGGCAGCAAGCTCAGTCTTATGTGGATCTTTTGTCAGTTCACTTGGTTTATAAACCTTCACCTTCATCCCTTGCCAAGACAGAGTACAAAGGATTTCTAGCATGCCGGCTCTCTTCCCTCATGCAAAACACTCTGGTAGAAGCTCTCCTTAACAGCAATGAAGAAAAATATTTTTTTGCTTTCCTCGTTTTTTAATCTCTGTGTCCATTTTGCAGCCAAGGGAGGCCAAGTATAACCCCTATAGCCCCAGTTTGCCCACTTCTAAGGACAGTACTGTAGTACAGCTCATGCAGTTTATGTGGGCCTCAGAAACACTATCTGGATGGAAAGTCAAGAATTTAAGAATTTATTGTTAGACTACAACAATCTAAAAAATGAACGTCTCATTAGGCAAAATCTATTTATTACCATAAAAAAATACAGCCAACCAAAACCATTTCTGAATTTATAGACCTTGTAATACCTCTCCCTTCTCTGTGCTGTTACTCTATCCACAGACTGCTCCCTGAGTCCTGCTTAGTCTGGAATAGGAGAGAGGGTTATGGCAAGCTGTCCCTGGCCACAGCTTTTCTCCAAGAGAAAGGCATCAGGAGTGATGGTGAGAGCTTACTCCTCTTTAGCCTCCTAAACATCTCACTGGTGGGTGGGGTGGCTGGTTGTAGCTTGATTGGTTCTGGTACCACCTCGTGTTCACAGTTTTCAGGCCTCTGCTATTATCCCATGTCTGTTCTTCTCTGTGCTGCCCTTGAGACGGTTCATTTTTAAAAGAATAGAGACTTGTTAGTTCTAGCCATTAGGCAGAGAAACTGATGAAGATTATTGCAAAAATAGGCACTAAATTATACAACCACATAAAAGCAAGCTAAAGCTCAAACTGATTAGGTAACACCTATCACTCTCTCAGACAGCTGCCGTAAGAGTTAAAAGAGCAGAACGAATCTCCAGGCGAGCCCTGACAATTAAGATCTGACAAACCCTTGTCCTCGCAGAATTATTTCAGAACCTGTGTTACTACTAGAAAAGGCAATAGCATTTGTCTGGCTACAGGGCCACAACCCAGATTTCGATAGACAAGGATGCCCTAGATTTTGATAGACTGAAAAACATGTTTTTTCACCTACGAGTCCAGCAAGGCTGTTGCAAACACTTCTATGGAGTTAAGCTCCTCATTAGGGCCAAGCCTTGGTGTTCTTGGAGGTCTGTGCTCTTCCCTGTGTAATTTGTCTCGTGACACATAGAGAGGCCTCAAAGAAGCTCACACGGACATTGTTTGATCTATCAGGCATTTGATTTTTAAAGCCAATACAGTCCACACAAACAACTGAGCTGTTACAATTAAAGTGACTCAGCCCACAAAGATGAATTCTGAAATTCCTGTAGCTGAGACCTTAATGTTCCTTCTAAGAGTGTGATGTTACTGAAATCACGTTCTGTAAGAGAGTTTTAATGAGACATGCACCTATTTCAGGTCAACCATATACAGAAAGCTAGTTTGTAATATTCTGTGGACACTTACACACGAGCATGAGTGTGTGTGCATACAAATTCACATACACTCAAATACAACTGGAGCCTGCAAATTGCATGACAGACTGTGCCTGAAAATAACAGGAACAATTCTGCATGCCATCTGACTTGGTCAGGTTATGATTAAACAGACATTTGAACAATAAAAGCTGACAGTAGCATATAAATATGCCATCGTGTCCTGTGCTGTTTGCTGCCATCCTTCTATGCAGACCATCAGAACACCATGTCTTGTTTAATAGCCCTCCACTGCTGATGCATAGCTCTCACTTCTAAAATACCACTATTCTAATTTTCAAAAAATTACCTGATTAGCTCTTTAAAAATGGAAAAATTCTTTCCAGCGAATTGGTGTAAGGATGCATATCACACACATATACAGCATTTTGCATAGACGAAACTAGTTTTTACAAAAAACTGTTATTTTCTGCCCATCCAAGGACCACTGATTTATAAACTGCTTTTTAAAATACCCCAAATACAATATTAGACAAATGGGCAGTCACCCCATTATCAACACTGAACTCAGTTTATCATGGAAAGCAGTTCTAGACTTGGCTGACCGAGGTACAGCTGCTGCTTCCAGTGCTTAAAACAACATATTTTATAAATGCACAAGATTTCATGTCTCTAGATATGTATACACACATGTTCATTTGCACATTGTTTTTTTATTATTGCATATTGAAACACTGCATTCCCTAATCTACTGAGCACAATCAATATTAATATTATGAAATATACATATTGTCACAAAGGAAATAGTTTTCTGATTTGGAGATTAACACAGTTTTAAATTGTATCTTCTTTCTCTGCTTCCCTTAGTTCATATTTTTCTCCTGTCACCTCAGCCATGAGAACTGACATATAATAAAAATATTGCAATATTGCATACATTTGCATATGTGACAGCACAAACAAAACAGTAACAGGGAAAGAAAAGCCAAGAAATGCCAAGTCATCAATATCCATGGCACTGGCATGGATTACATGCTGCAGCAAATACAGCACCCTGGCTGCCTCATCTTGTATGTGAACCCCCTCTTTGCTCTGCTATAAGCAAGTCCTTAGCCCCTTATTCTCTTTCCCTATCTGCTTCCTTAGGGTAGCTGTCCTAAGAGCAGGTCTCACTCTCTGCACCTGCTCTCCAGTGGTTTTGGTGGCATCAGTAGACATAACATTATGCAGCTGCTCCTGGGCCCTTTAATTCCTGGTGAGCTCCCAGCACTACCAGAACCACAGTCTTTCCCCAGCCTCCACGTTCTAATTTCGTGTGAGCCCCAGAAAGAGAAGAGATGGGCTGTCAGCTGGGACTGAGAGACTGCGGGCACTGGGTTTTATTTCTTTTCTTGTGCTAACCCCCCAAAAAAGCCCGAGCTCGATATTTACTGAAGCACTGCCCTGCTGCTTCCACTCCCTCCACAACCTTCGTGCTAAGCAAAGGTACCTGCCACAACCTCCTTCCCCTCATGTGCACTTTGCAAAGGCAGCAGTTTGTACTGCCTCTTTGTCTTTTCCTAGCCCTAGGATTCATCTTCAGCTTATCATCATCATGTTTTCCTCCCAAAGACTCCTATTTCTCTTACCAGGGTTCTGCCTCAGGGCATGTAGTTCACATATTTCTAAGCCCTAAAATTAGATGCAGGACCATTCACCACAGCTGTTCTATGTGCAGCATGCAGATCTTGGCCACATCTGGGGTTTACCACTGTAATCTCCAAACTTCTGTGACTGCAAACAGTACCAGGGAAAAAAATCTGAGATGCCCGCCCCACCTTCCCAACGCACCACCATCCTAACATATTATGCAACTTGTAAAACATACAGAAAAGGTAAAAACTGTAAGCCAAAGATGAAATAAACATAGTTCTAAAAATTTATTGGTAGCAAAAAACCATTTTCTTTCACACCCCAGTGGACTGTTTTATGCACCCCTTGCTGTGCAGGCACCCTGCTTTGGAGACCACTGGTTTAATAGACCGCAGACAGAGCCTGACAGTCTCTTCTGACCTAAATATGCTTTTATTTGGGACATGGCCTTTCCTCCAACATAACTCTCACCTTTTAATATTACTTTTAAAGCTTGCAGAAGCCAATGTGCCTCCTCAGAATCATGATTTGTGGCTGCAGGGGATACATCTAACTCCGCTTTTATAGCCACCCACCGAGAAGCTGCAGGGAAAGCTTGCACAGCATTTTCTCATCCAGCCATGGCAAGGCAAATACTTCATCTTCATTTAAGAAGATGCCATTCAGAGCACATATTTTCATTTCAAGGGCCCAATTTTACAGGGAAGCCTGTTTAAAATTTTGGGGTCAGCTCAGTAGTTTCACAAGAGACAACTCTGTACGTCTCTCAGTGCACATTTATTTTTCTTCCTTTATTCCAGCAGCAAAGGGTGCTCCAAAATTCTCAGTGAAGAATTCCAGCCTCTCCTTAACAGGAACACCAGAACTTGTGAAATTCTGCTCTTCCAAGTAAAGAATGGGGTTGAATTAGGTCAACCCTTAGGTCTCTGTCCACCCCAGCAACCCTTTTGGAAGGTGCTTTAGTAACAGCCTGGGTGAGGCATTCCATTGCCTTAGTGCTGCACTCAAAACTTTCCCACCTCAGTTCCACAATCTCATAGTGGGGTTACTTATGGGCTTTTTGATACTGCACAACACTTTTAACTTATTATTTCACTGCAAAACTAATCTTAAATTTTACTCTCTCCCGATTTACGTGCTCCATCTCATTTTCTCTCTCTTGTTTTTTGTTCTTCAGCTCACAAGTTCCTTGTCCTGTCTCTTTGCCACTATTCCTCTGCACATCTGGTTTCTTCACAGGACAATAGCTGTGTTTTTTCTTTCAGGTTTGCAAACTCTTGGAAAGTATACTGCAAGAATCTGGATTCTAAGAGTTGGTACCACTGTATAACCCACATCCCAGATTGCTAGGTGGCCTTTCTTTTCCAGTGAAAAACAAGGAAGTGACCATTTAGGGTGCTGCATGAACAAGTTCCCACTTCCACTCTGGTATAGTCTTAACACTAACAAGATGTATACCTATTTTCTGACCTTTCTCCTATAGATATTCCTGGCTTTTCTATTCTTTATCCAACTTTGCAGAAAAGTCTGCTCAAAGTAAAAATGAAAATAAAATTTGGGACCCAACTATATTGAGGGATTGAGATGATGGGGTTATAAGAACCGCACATTTCTTCTCAGAGCTTCCAGTGGAGTCATGAGGTGTTGTATCATCCCATCTATAAAGCCAGGCAACAATCCTATAACACAGCTCATCTTAAAAGCCACCTTTATGCACCTACTTCCCCTTTGAAGTGGAGAAGGAACAACCAACGCCCGTGTGACAGCTGGCATCTTGGCCAGCAGAGCAGAGACTGACCCTGGCTCCCCTGAAACAAAAAGGTGCTTTAGCCTGCCTCCACTTCTCCACAGGAAACACCACAAGACATCCAAACTCTGCAGATCAGGCACCTGAGGGGCCCATGAGACATTTTAATCCCCAGTTGGTCTCAGCTGCTCATCATTTAGACATGTCCAAGCACAGACCTTATTGTTGCCCTCCACTGCCAGTGACAAGTACATCCACTGGGAGCTGCTTCTGCTCCTCCTGCATTCAGCTGCATTAATGATCCCTGCAGAGAGCACAGCTGCCATGAAAATGGTCAGGGATGGATTTTTTAAAGCAATGCTGATCTGACTGTACAGTCACCAAAGGCAGGGACATCACTTCCATAAATAACAGAGTTCAGCAACGCCTAAGACTGTGTCAGTTTCACTAACTCTGCTCTCAGCCTCCCAGTCCCTGGATCAAAGGTACCAGAGCTGTCTCTCCATGCATTCAGGCACTAAGAACAGCTGTAATTAAGAACTGTTAGAAAGAAGATCACTGGTTAACTACATTTGCAGGCTACATTCTGAACCAAGTACTGCCTGTCCTCTTACAGATGCCAAAAAGCCACAGAAAAGCCAGACTGTGCATTCAGCGAGTTCAGCAGAATCACAGTCACAGGCCCACCACCTTACCCAGACAAATTTCCCACTCCTTGGCAATCCTCAGTGCACTGATCTGGTATGAATGAGTGTGCAACCACTCTCTCAGTGCTGGCAAACAGGAACTGGACCCAGAGGACCTCTCCCCGTATGCAGTAGCTGAACATTTTTACCTGCTCCTACCGACAAAACTGGAGCGTCTTCAAATCCCACCTCCTTGCACATCCTGGCACAAAGGAAAAAAGCCAGCAGGAAATTGACAGGGAGATGGATGACGGTGGGGAGGAGATGATCCACTGTATTGAGGTTGGTCCCGTGGAGCAAAGCTCACGCTAATAATGATTGGCATAAAAGAGGCCCACGATAAGCAATACAGCAGTTATCACAACAGGAGGCACTTGCTCATAAAAAAATGACTGTGACAGCTAAACACAGTCAGCTCCCCCAAATGATGAGGAACATATGACACTGCTTTCCAAGTATTTGGGAAGCATAAATTACTTTGCAGCTTTGCCCTGATGATCCTGATTCCAAAGGATCTTTTCATTTCAGGGCCTGTTTGCAAAGAGATATTTGAGCTCCAAAACACTGAACAACACACACATGTTCTAACAAAGGAATGGAAGTATTTAGGGTGCTGGTGATGACAAGTAGCAGGATGAAATCTAAGAAAGAGAAGTTGTGACAAGCATCAGATTTAATATATCACATATTTCTAGCACAGAAAATTCTGGTGATTTCAGCACACTTGCAATTGTGACATCTTTTCCAGCCTTAATGACTGTATGATCTAGATAAGCATACCAAACATACAGAACCAGAGAGGGCAATGCTTGCTAACAGACACAAACTTAGAGCCTTTTCCCACCCTTTAACCTCAGTGAACAGGCACAGATGTAGTTGACATCTCTCCAGCTCTCAGTGGACATACAAATATAAAAAAAAATTAGAAAGTAACCATGTTAGCATCTCTCACAGAAAGCTGAAAGGGCTACCAACACTTTCTGTGTATGGTTTTCATCACAGTTTTCATCCACATAAATTACAGTTCCAGCTCTGGGGTCCCCAACCTGCTGAAATGAGACCAGAGGAGGGCAGTATGTTGATCAGAGCCCCTCTCCTATGAAGAAAGAATGAGAGACCTGAGGCTGTTCAGCCTGGAGAAGAAAAGGCTTCGGAGAGGCCTTTCATTACCTAATGGGAATTTACAAGAAGGCTGGAGAGGCACTTCTCACAAGGGCATGGAGTGACAGGACAAGGGGCAATGGCTTTAAGCTAAAGGACGGCAGATTTAGATTAGGGCATTAGGAAGAAATTCTTCCCTGTGAGGCTCTGGCACAGGTTGCTCAGAGAGGCTGTGGTCTCAACATCTCTGCAAGTGTCCAAGGCCAGGTTGGACAGGGCTTCGAGCAACCTGGTCTTGTGGAAGGTGTCCCTGTCCATGGCTGGGGGGTTGGAGCTGGGTGAGCTTTTCAACTGTAACAATTCCATGGTTCTACAGTGCAAAATAAGCCCCACAGCCATTTTAAGACATCTGCAGATCCATTATCCCAAGCTAATACTTGACACTGCTTTTTCAAATTATCTTTGAGTCTCTCTCAGTGAGGATTTGTGGACACAGCAGGACTTACAGAAAACCAGAAAACTTAAAGATGTAGTCAGAAGGAGTTCCATGACTTTTGCATCCATAGTTGAACCATCTGGATGCTGCCAGTGGCTGCCAGTGCTTTCACTTGGGTGAGAACTCCCATTTTCTTTTTATCAAGACATTGCTGTCAGAGGAATAAAATTCATTCCACTGTTAAACTAGCATGTTCCTTATCATCAAGGCAACGTTTTATAACAGACAGGAAAAGACAATTTGATTTATGTATCTCTCTGTCCAGAACTCTTCTCAGAGGAAGCCCTAATCTGTACTATCTAGAAAGCAAGAGACAAAAATAAAATCCATTCAATGCATGGAACTTTTTTTAGAAGGGCTCCTCACAGACCTTAGACAATTTTAGCTCAGCATTCTTATGTGAAAACATCACTAAAAGTCTACACAAGTGGTACCAGCAGGATGTGTTCCTTTGAACAAAAGATCAGCTTCTGAAGCTTGCAGTCTGAACCAGTCAGACACCAAAGGTAAACTCATCTTCACTCTTTGGCACTGTCTTTTGTTGTACCTTCTCTAAGGTCACAGCAATGACTGTGGAATAAGAATGTGCCACGAAAGTTGGACAGGCTTTAAAATAAAAGCCTCTATATTGCCCTAGCTGTGTTTGCTTGTTGGGGGTAAGTATGACTGGAATAAACTCTGATCAAAAGAAGTTTCTCTGAGTACTTTGTTTAACCTGGAATAATCCAGCAGATTGTCGCCAGTCCAGGTAACCTACCAAAATAATCTGAAGACAAATTAAGTTCTAGAAGCTGTTTTCAAAAATTCATGTGTCTGCTGACAGGCAGTCAACCCTCTTCAATATCACTAACTCAAATCATGTTAAGGGCACCCAGGGCACTGCAGGAACCAGCTGCACTCGTTTACTGAGGACAGAAGCCAAGTCTTGTAGCTAAACCCTGAGTGAGCTCTGTGTTAACACACAGATTAATAATGAATCTAACAAAGTTCATTTGAATTCTTGGGTCAGTTTGATTCTTCTGACATGGACACAATCTCTGCATGGATCAAAAGCCTGTCAGAAGAAAACATTTTCAGAAGGAGTGTTGCAACAGAACTATTAGTATTTGCATGAGGAAAACATGAATCTAAGTGAGTGGAGGGAAGAGGGAAGCAGATAGGGAAAGTGCCAGAAGAAACAGCAGACAAAGGGTTAAAAAGAAAGGCATGCATTAATCATCACAGCACTGCAAGAAAGGTTTCACTGAAACAGAAAAGATAAGCTGCCAAGATAGTGAAGGACACATCTGGAAACATAAGATATCCTGATAAGGAGAAGTGAAATTCACTAACTTTGCACAAGATTTGAAAGAATGTAGGAAAGGTGAAATAAAGTACAGTGATGTGAAAGGTCCATGCTAGCACCCACTACTAGGTTACAAAAGAAACCTGGGCCTAAAACCCCATTCACTGCTGGCCAAGCAGAGCTGCAGAGATGCAAGAGGGCTCCACCCTGGAACTGGGTCACCTGTCCAATTCACACCTGAGCCACGCTGTTTTAATACAGTCATTAACAACAGGATACAAACGTGCCTTAGTCAGTGGCCCACTACAGAGAAAGGGCTCTGCTCTTAAACTGAGTGCGACCATGCACAATAAAAACGAAGTCCAAACTCACCTTGGTAAATTTTTAATAAATCCACAAGCTTGGATGTAATTCAGTGAATACAGATAACACCGAGATGAGTGATGAGGCTGACAGGCCTGAGGGCAGAATGCCATCCAGAGGGACCTGGACAAGCTCAGGAAGTGGGCCCTTGGGAATCTCATCAAGTTCAGCAAGGCCAAGTGCAAAGTGCTGCTCCTTGGTCGGGTCAGTCCCATGGAATGGATTGATAGCAGCCCTGAGGAGAAAAGACCTGGCTGTATTGGTGGACAGGAGGCTGGACATGACCCAGCAACATGTGCTGGCAGCTCAGCTGTGTCCTGGGCTGCATCCAAAGCAGTGATGGCAGCAGAGGAGGAAGGGGATTCTGCCCCTTTTCCCCACTCTAGTGAGAGCCCACCAGCAGAGCTGCCTCCAGCTCTGGGGTCCCAGCACAGCAAAGATGTGGAACTGCAGCAGTGAGTCCAGAGGAGTCCATGAAGATGCTCAGCGGGTTGGAGCACCTCTGCTATGCAGACAGGCTGAGAGGGTTGGGATGGTTCAGCCTGAAGAAGAGCAGGCTCCAGGGAGACCTTATTGTGACCTTTCTGTCAGAAAGATGGGGACAAACATTTTAGCAGGGCTGTTGACATAAGAGAAGGAATAGTAGTTTTAAAGCGAAGGAGGGTCAGTTTAGATTAGGTATTAGAAAGAAGTTCTTTTACAACAAGGGTGGTGAAACACTGGCACAGATTGCTCAGAGAGGTGATGGATGCCCCATCCCTGGACTTACATTAAAGGTAAGGCTGGACAGGGCTCTGAGCATCCTGATCTACTGTAAGGTATCTGTGCCTGCGGCAGGGGAGTCGAACTAGACGGCCTCTGGAAGGTCCCTTCCAACTCAAACCATTTGATGACCACAAAGATAACAAGCAGTTTGAAGAAAAAATTCAAAGGAGTAGAATTGCTGAACCGAGGTGCTGATGGCTCACCATCAC
This sequence comes from Gymnorhina tibicen, assembly GCA_013399875.1. Lineage (NCBI taxonomy): Eukaryota > Metazoa > Chordata > Aves > Passeriformes > Artamidae > Gymnorhina > Gymnorhina tibicen. The sequence continues at coordinate 168,682 of VXAZ01001983.1, read as the reverse complement.
CTCCTCTTCTTGATAATGACTGAGGCCACTAACCAAAGGACTCAGAGGGTCATCAGAAGGGCCAGTATACAGGAGAGAGGGGCAGGTACTAGGAAGTGTATATGTAACAGTTTTACTCAATTGATGAAAGGGAATTAATTGAAAAAAACCTGATAACTTGCACTGCTCACATCATTTCTGCCAGAGTAACAACAACTGGTGTGTGTTTGACTAAACTGTGAAGACACAGATTAGAAAATAACCTCTTGGCTCTGCATAGAAGGTATAGTTCTTATATCCTATATAAGCTGCAAAGTGACAAAAGGAAACAATCCTTTATGGGAATAATTAAAAAAAATCTTATCAGTCTGAAATGATTATTCCTTTTCAACTTCTTTGAATTCCTTCCAGAGTTACTAGTCACAGAATATTTCACTAATTGGGGTGATCGAGTTTGGTAATATCCAGCACCTTATGTTGTTTCCCATCATATTTTAACTTGATCTCACCTCAATGATTTTGTCTTCAATTTGAATGTCTTCTCTTCTCCACTGCATTTTCCACCCCAATTTTTGCTTTGGTTGATGTTATGACTGAATTTGCTCCTAAGTCATGGAACCTGATGATTATCCATAAACCAAGATATTTTAGAACAACTTTAAAATGGGACTTTCAAGGACCCTTAAGCAAGAAATGACAAACCACATATACGCAGTCAAACTCATGAGAGAGATAATAATAATTTACAATATTTACTTGAAAACTATTCTTTTTAATATAGCACTCCTTGATTGATCATTTCCTGGGGTTTTTTTAGCTTTTGGAATGCTTATCTTCGTATCACAAAGCTTTTCAGTGAAAGCATTGTGAGTGGGACTTCAAAAGTCAAGACAGAGGCAGAGATTTTGTGGCCACCCGACACTGGGAACAAAGGGTTTAAGACAAGCATGAAGTATAATTTCACAAACCCATTTTGCATAACCTTATCATCAACACAAGATGCTATACACATGGTCCTTGGAGACCAGAAGAATGGAAATGCTTGCGTTTCCTTCTGGATGGTAGTAGATCTCTGCCCATCCTTCAGTGGATGCAATGCAGGAAGGCTGTTTTCTTCTGTTTTTAAAGGCATAATAGTGCCAACAGAAATGTTTTCGTGGGAGCTCAGCTCTTTTTACCAGCCTCACACTCACAGAAAAATGGTACATGCATAGAAAAATGTCTGTTAAACACCACTCTCACAAATGACATTTTCTTTTGACACACTGCAAGATATAGGCTGACGAGAAGAGGCTGCCTGATTTAAAACCACTGGAGTGAAACATGATTGTTACTGTTTACCTACGTCAAAACACCAAATGCCTTCACTTTCTCATTCACATTTACCAAGATGGCATCTGACCAACAAAACTTGCTGTCCTCCAGGAATTACGATAATCACAAAGGTAAAGTGGAAGGAGAAGTTTAGGGGGGAAGAGAAGGGAATGCCAGTCCACTTGCTGTTATGATCCTGCTGTAGAACAACAGGTGGGAAATAAGTCCATTACCCAGACAATCCTATAAAAACATCCTTTATTCACACACAGACCAACAAATCCATGGTGTGAAGGGAAAATGATTTAAAGTCAGTACAAATTTTAGGGAACAGATGCCTTTGTTTCACCTTCCGTTTGGACGAGCTTAATATAATTTAAAAAGTGCTATGCTCTAAGCCAGAAGAAAGAAAAAAGCACCCAGAAATGTCACTATCACAGCCTTCACTGGCCTGTACCACAGAGATTTCTCAGGCTGCAGACACTGATCTCTGATCCTTGAGGCAATGTGCTAAATGCTGCTGTTCAAACAGTTAGTTGCCTCCTACACTGGCAGTGAAAAAAAAAAAAAGGTGACAGCAACCAACTAGTTGTCAATCTTAAAACTGCAGCAGCAGCTACACTTTCTTTACATGCTTTTTTTTCTTTTCTTTTTTTTTTTTTTTTGTCTTTTTAGATGCAAGTACAGAATATGTATAAATGTAGGCTTGCACTGAGACTGCGAAATGTCCTCCCAAGGGCCATGGAGACACTTCACCTAAAATTAGATAACACAGAATAGCAGAGAACATGCTGCAATTACACAGAGCCATTAAAGCTAGGAAGAATTTAACTCCACAAAGGCAGTCTTTTCAAAACCAGAACTTTTCAAGAAAAAGCCATTTGGAATTTCAAAACCTTTTTCACTATCCTGAGCTGATGGAGTGCATGTTTTTGTGTGTGCTTGTCAGAGAGAGAAAGAGAAGAAAGAAGTAAGAGTTTAAAAGAACTCAAACTTCTGGAAGCTATTGTTTTTGAAAGAGTTAATTAGATTTTTAGCATAAACACTTTTAAATTTGCTATGGCTAAAAGCATTTTTAATAAGCTAAAAACCCCTAAAACAATGCAACAAAAAACCTGGAAAGACTGACCAAGCTGTAACTTTCAAAATACAAAATTAAATATATAAGCATAGTTTTTATCTCTCTCCTCCCTTTTCTCCCACTTTCCTCTTGAGAATTTAAGCTTCTTACCTGTGGATCAGCAGCATTTTCTGATGATGTCAAATAGCAGTTCTTCCACATTTACCCTAATCTCTCTCAATTTAAACATTTAGGACTTCACAGGTTCTCAAAACCAAGCACAGGTTCAGTAAACCTTTATATGTGTTGGTGAATGTCTCCTCTGTCTATATTTAGCATTAATATTTTATGATCCCTTAATAGTTCAGTTCTAGGAAGCAGAGGGAGTGCTGAAAAAAAAAAAAAAAAAANAGGAAAGAAGGGGGAGGGAAAAAAAAAAAAAAAAAAAAAAAACAACAAATACACCCCAGAATCACTTTCTAAAAGGGTAAGTTGTTCTGCAGGGGTAGTTTTTACCAACTGAGAGGTTCTTCTGGCTGGTATTGGTAAACCTCTCGCCTTGCCTCAAGAGTCAGTGAGAAAGACTCCTTCTTTCAGCTGTTGTAGATCACCGCAAGCACAGAAAACAGCTCACCATCCCCAAGCATAGTGTATTCCCCTTGCTCTTCTGTGATGAGTGAAATGGAAGTTTTATACCTCTGGGGCCAGGTTTTAATTCTCTGTCTGTTCTATTCCTGTTACACTTCTCCCTGGAGAATTTGATTTGCTACTGCGAGTGAAATGCTTTATCAAAAACAAACAAAGCCAAAACAAAAACTCCAAATATGCCATTAATTCTGGTCTTTCTAAGTACTCTTTGCACTGACACAAAGATCTTGTATTTATTCCTAGGAACATCACTCCCTCATCACTTGAAAATACACTTCCTCCCTCTCTTCCGGCTTCTCCTCCCTCTCTCTTCTGTTTCTGCTCCTTCCATCCCTCCATCTTTCATCTTTCCTTATTTTCTTCAGACTGAACAAGCAAGGCACCGGACTGCCCCACATCAAGGCAGCCCCTAGATTTTGAATGTAAGCAAAGAAACTACAAAAGCCCAGTGCCCTTTGCTCACCCACTCTCTCTGACAGAGGCATGACCTCAGGTGACTGCCATCCCTGCCTCGAAGACATGGTTACTGATGAGCCAAAACCCAAATCACTTCTCAAGAGATGGGGACAATAAGGTCATTTCCCTCATTTTTCACTCCCTCAGTTAGCAGTTCCAGGTTTGTGGATCAAGGAGGCCAATATGTGTGTTAAGCTCCTCTTTCAGATAAAGCTCTTGAACACTGGAAACCAGGTACCCTTTAAAGCAGCTGCTGCCCGTTTCTGATGACAAAATGTCAGGAAATGCAGGCACATATTTGATTGCATATCTGTCTATCGTAGAATTCTGGTTTTGTTTAGGACTCAGAAATGAACAATATATTAGGCTTAATTCTACACACAAAGCCAAACTACTCTGAGATTCAGCAACAGCCAAGCTTCGCATCCTTTTCCAGCCTAAGGGTTTGCTGCAAGATAAAAGACATCTAAATGTATTTCTCGTAAGAATAACTATTCTGTTACGTATCCCTTTTTTTGGCACTACGCAGGTTTCTAATGCATGAAGCCATGAATCTGTCACCTTGAGGGCACGTTCACAGTGGTGGTGAATATAAATTATTCCACTTCACGAGGAACCCAGATTCTCATTACCCTGCAGCTGGTAACAACCATTTTGACACCCACTATGATCCTTACTATCAGCAAGAGGGAACTGAGCACCTTTTAAAGAATGAGTCCTGTGGGTTTTGTGCATGCACTGAAACCAAGCCCCCGCCCCAGAAGAAGAAACAAAATATGGACTTGCCCATAAGCAAATACACCCTCAAGCACAGTATTTTAAAAATCAAAATGTGCAAACCTTTAAAGCGAGTATGTCACATATGATTCCTGTTTTCCGAAGCCACTCTGCAAATCCCAGGGGTTCATTTACCCAAGGTAGCATGAACCAAATGCTGGGCCATGTGGTGTGAACAGACGGGCACTGAGGCAACGCCAGGAGAACCTGCAGGAGCTTTAGCTCTGATCCTCAGTACAAAATATAGCCTCCTCCAAGATAAGAAACTTTGCTGCTGGGCCTTAGGCCAGATCAGACCTGTAATCAAAGGATAATCTTTAAAGTAGAACTCTAAAGTCTTTTTTAAAGACAAAACTGCAAAACGTTCAGGAAGTGAAACTAGAAACTACCCTTCTAACCTACCCATCAGATTTTCTTTATCGTCATCATTAAGTGCTCAAAGGAGAAGTATTTACATGTTAAAAGGTGAATTCTTTACACTCAGTGAACTTGCAACTTATCTGATCTGGTCTCAGAGAGGCGTAATATCTTTCTTTGATGAATTGCCAAAAATGAAGACTGTTTTAGCAGGAATAAAGTGGTAAGACTATTTCAAGTGGTAAGGCAATATAAGTTAACTGAGAAAGTTACTTTATGTTAGTAATATTTGCTCCATCCCAGGAGTAACTGAAAGGGCAAGAAAGCAATTAGGAAGAAAGGAACTAGAACATTAAGGTGTGTTTCACAGCACATTTCATAAAAACAGTACAAAGTCTCACTTCTTTAATGAACTATTTAACATCAGATACTCCTAAGCAATGGAAATGAGACTTAAGAAACTGTTGATAGACTCACAAAGCTTCACTTTCGCTTTTAAGAACTGCTACATACATACAAGCTTGTGTATGAGTCTTTGGATAATTTCAATGCTTTTTACTTCTGCTCTCTTTTCCTCCATGCCCCTATGCACGACTTCTGAACCAAGAAGTCCTTCCAGTGACACAAGTTCTGATTATAAAGAGTCAGGGTGCTCTTTTTAAAGTGTTTGCTATCACAATTAAGAGTTAAAGGACAGTAATTCAGGATTCTGTTGGAGTGCCATTTTCAGAAGTTGTTCATTTGCCCATCATCAGCAACGTTTTTCTTTTTTCCTACTGCTTTCTTTTCATTACCACGCAATCATTTTTCAAACTCCAGTCTGTCAATAGTAATGATTTCTGCACCTAATGTACTCACACAGTGCAAATATATTTGCCTGAAGAAGGCAGAAAGCCTGTGAGCTCCTGTGAAATGCAGAGTCTGCATTCCCAAAGTCTCCTCAGACTCCATGTACATAGAGGCAAAGTCTAACAATCCTGCAAAGTATGAAACTTGCCCTCAATTTATATTATCACCTTTTTCACCCATCACATTGTTCACTGAAGACAAAAGCACTCTTTAATCTCTCTTTGTGAACTCCCTATGTAGCCTCTGTCCTGTAGATGAAAGTCAGACCTGCATTTCACAATTGTCAAATGACTGAGTTGGCACCTGCGGTTATTATCATTTTTATGTGCTTACACCAATGTACTGAAGGAACAGTATGTGATGTTTTATAAGCAAGTACAATAAAAGTAAAAAAAGCCTTGCCAAACCAACAAAACCCCACCAAAATGAAACAAAACTCCATTAAAATCTAACCCAAGACCTTTTCAGGTTAGCATTAAGACTTTACTTTTCAAAAGCATTCAATTTATTAGGGAAATGAGAAAACCAGTCTATAAAATCTTTTTTTCTAAAATGGAAAAAAATTCCCTGAAGCAAGTGAAGATCCAAAACAGAAGGGTCTTCTGCTCCAGGAGGGTCAACCTGCAAAACTGCTCTGACTCACCATGTGATTAGAAACTTGGCAAAGACCATAATGAAAAATAAGCCACTTCTTAATTAAAGAGAAAAAAAAAAAGAGCTTGAGCAGATGAAGTGCTTCATGGGAAATGTGTCTCTCCTAAATTTACAGACTTACAGACTCTTGAAAAACATGAAATCACAGTAGTAATAAATACAATTCTTAATTTTTGAACAAGAGTGCTCATTAGGAGATGAGCAGCATGGGAAATAGGAAGAAAGTCTCTCACATCCCAGCCCAGTGTCCACCACTATGATATCATGAAAATCAGATTATAAAATAAGCCTATTTTTAAATGTATTCAACTTTTCTCCGCTTTCCTGACAGTTGAAACTGCAGTTCAGAATCCAGCAAATTAAGGTCTGGATATTTCATACGTGGGAGCTTTAAAATGCTTTCAGAGCTGGAGCCATAGCAGCTTTAAATTGCCTTTTTAAAATTGCCACAATCTGCAAAGGTCTTACTGGAAAAAGATGCAAAATAAGTGTGGTGGGGGGGACGGGAACAATCCTACTTAATGCTCTGGTCTAGAAAGGTTTGAGGAAGAGTGCAGTGTACTGGCAGAGCTGTGGTATGGCCATCTAGACTGAATGAATCTGGATGTGTTACAGGAGTATAAAGGTTGGCAAGTTTTCCAAACAAAGAAAAAGAATTTTAAAAAGGCTTTCAAGAAACTTTCCTCAAATTTTCACCTGTAATTTGGAAGCCTGACTTTTTTTTTTTTCCCCTGGTGTGAAAAAAAGGTTTATATATTGGGAAATTTTTACCAAACCATCTTGAAAAAAAAGGCTTTCAGCTGTCAACTTTTTGTTTAATCTTTTCCACCTTTATTGTGCAGTCTTTCCTTAAACCACAGCTCTCTAGCAAGGTGAAAAGACAACAATGGAAAAAATATAATACAGTGAGTGGAGGTGGAAAAAAAGCACCACCAAAAATCAAACCAGACTGAATGTCCTTCCAGGTTTGTGCTTATTTCAGGAGAAATTAGAAAAATTTCAAGCACACTGAAAGTTTTGGTATACATTCCTGTAAAAATGAATAAGAGGTGCCATTACATCCAGTGCCTTCTTATCACTGACTTGTTTCTGCTGGTTTTAACTAAGCAGACATTAGTAAATAATAACATTTTGTATCTATTGTGTTAGAAGAATGAAGATGAAAGATTTTTCACCCCAACAATTCACTTATGATCCCAAGTCACTGCCTGTAATTTCTAAGACTCAACTTTGGATGTGGTTGTTAGGCAACCAAATGACAACCAAAATGACAATTCTTTCAAGTAACTGCCTTCATTTATAGCCACACAGTGCCCACTGCCCTCCCCTCCTAATTAGGACACAGAAGGCAAAATGAGCAGGTTTACATTGGTCATGTACAAGAATTAAAGAGTGGAAAAGGCGAAAAGAAATTCTGACTTCTGGCAGCTGTGTTTGGAGTCAGCTCACCATCTTCAGAATCACTGGACACAGTAATTAGGTGCAGTGGAGCCCTAATCAATCTTTACTAATGCTGTCTGTAAAAATCAGAGCAGCTGCATAAGTGCATTCACATACCTGGTAACTGCTTCGGAACACATCAACTTGCTGCCCTTTTTAAAGCCACTTCATTCTGAAAAATCATTGTTTCCAAGTGGAATTTCTGAACAACAAATCTATTCTTTTCTATTAGAATTGGAAAAAAAAAAGTTTTTATCATGTCTGAAACAGATGCTTACATTTTGAAAAGGATGCCATTGATTGTACAGATCATTACACAACAGGCATTTCCTGAGCCTGCTGAAATCAGTTGCTAAATTGCTATCAAAACAGGACTATATTCAGTACAACAATGCCCTTTCTTCTGTAGAAAATATCTGTTATATAATACAGCTGACGAGACTATACTTGGCCAAGGTATCAACCCCATCCAGTGAAATCCCAGAGAAAGTTATTCCAGAAAGGACTGTGGAGCTTCCCACAAACCCTTCTTGACAACAATGCAAGAAACGCAGCATTGAGCATGGAAATGCTGTAATTAACAGTTTTAGAACACAAAATATGGGGTCCCATAGGAAAAAGGGCACACTAAGCAGATTTTGCTACTAATTCTGTAATTGACTACAGGATTTTCACAACTTTGGAGAGATTAGGAAGATTGATATTTTCAAAATTTTAAGTTGAGTTGAGAATGTAAGGGCCTGAAAATATTATATGAGTTACTATTTTGCTTTATAGATTAATAATTCCAGCTAAGGTCCACCACTCTGAGATATCTGTGTGTATTTGCTCTATGTATATTCACTTTTGAATTTTCAAGGAAGTTTTTTCACACTGTATTTGCATACAAGGTACTATAGCATTGTTCCATATTGCCATTTCCTATTCTTTCTGTACTAGAAGACTCTCTTATCTCAAATCAGGATTCCCCTTCCCTCTCCACAGTGTAACAGAGGTTAAACAGCTACGATTCTCTAATATTCATACATTAGATCTAGAAACAGAACTGCCAAAAGGATATACTGTATCCTGGCAAACCAGTAAACTTGTATTTTCATTCTGCATTGGAAATTGCGTATCTTTTCAAGATGTAACTTTCTTAAAACTTTCTTAAGATGTAACTTTCTTAAAAAAAAAAAAAAAAGCCCATTTTCAGTTCCAGAAGTTTGGATTCATGTTTTCACTAACAGAGGCATTTTTCTCCCTTGATCCATAGACAGAAGTGACCAACTCTAAAACATATAATGAAAAAAGATTAACTTGTGCCAAGGTATCCCATGATTTTTTCTTGATTTAATGGAACATGGTTCTTAACAGCTCCATAGCAAAGCACTTTTGTTTCCACAAGCAGGGAGACAGCATCCTCTCCTCCTGAGAGGAGAGATGTCTTCTCCCTACAGGAAAGAAAAGCCAGTGGAATTTGCTACATGTCACAGTATTCAGGTTTCCATGTTCCCTTGCACCACAATGAAGTGGATAGCTATTTAGAAAAACAGCTCCACATTTGACAAAGCAAAACGAATAACCCACTAGCTCCACATGTTTGACACTTCATGAAGAAGCTCGTGAACGTATTTGTTTATCACTCCCTCTTGTTACTGTACTCTGTTGTCTGACTGTTCAGCATTCCATGGAAACTGGCACATTTTCTGGAACACATTAGAATAAAAAATTCAACCCAGCTGGAGAACAACATAACCAAGCATCTCTAGGCTTACATCTGTTTATGCTGCTCATCCAGCAACAGCAGCCTCTGGGAGTTCCTGCCTGCCTCGAATGCTCAGTGTGAGGGATGCCTGCTGCTGCTAAGGAAGGAAATAAATCACAAGGCTTTTGCCTCTGCAGGTAGACATCAGTGCTCTCAAAATCAGTGCTGTGCACTTCTAAAAGGCCCGTTCTTCCCATGCATTTGAGACACCTTACTGGGACCCTGGAAAGATCGTGGCTGTTCCTACTCCTGGCCCTCTGCTGACTTCTGGCGAGTCACTTCATCTCTGTGCTTCTGGCATCTTACTTTTTGTAATTCAGCATTTGTAATTCCAGAGAGATGTGTCCAAAGAATTCTGTGAGCTAGCTACTACACTGTTGTCCCTCAGCTGAAAAGGGAAAGATGACAGCCAGGCTACAGCTACTCGCATAAAGCTGAGTGAGATGCAAGCAAGTAGTTGTGTGGGTTTTTGGCAAACTAAAACCTATCAAACTCATTTTCTTCACTACAGATCTCTTAGAGAATGGCAAAATGATTCTTCTCCCAAGCTATTTTAGCAGAAGCTTCGAGGGTGGCCAACAACATCACTGCAGCACAACACTTCTCGTGACCCATTACTAGGGTTACACTGCTGAAAAAGCCACAGCAGAGAAAGCAAGTCCTTTGCAGCCCTGCTTACCCCCATTGTCTGACACACTGGAGACAAGTGCCAAAGCTAAAAGGGTAAGTTGTGACAGCATGATGAGAAACTCTCACTCAAGCTGGAAAAAATTAATGCCATATAAAGAAACCCCATGGAGATACAGCTTAAATTCCCTATTTAAAAAGCTTCTAAATTGCAGTCAGATTTTTAGTTCTTTTTTTTTTTTAGTACCCTGACTCCCTTCCTTCCAAAATGCCAGAAAAACTCTGTCAAGTTCAATTTCTGGGGGATAAACCTACACACATCTCCAAAAATACAACCAACTTAAAAGAAAACCCCACACTCCACAGACACTCCCTCTTTCTCCAGTCCAAATTAAGTCTGTCTCTCTACTCAAATCAGGAATTTGTTGAGCTCATGGAACAGCACCATTTTCTGTAAGTTTTTCCTCAGTTACATGACCAGAACCCTTCTTGCTCCCTTTAGTAGTCCAAACTAATAAGCTAAAGGCAAGTGACTGTCCATGACAGGTTACAACGGTATCAAGGACTGAAACACTAATCTCACTGTATTCCTAAATTATTGTAAATACTCAAGTCTAAGCAGGTAATGGCCAGATGGGAAATTTTGTAGAAATCATTTACTGAGAAAGATACTGCTGAAAGTGACACAGAGTCATAAAATTAAGTCATTTGCTGCTGTCACCAGGGTTTAACTTTCTCACAGACGCCTTCCTGCGTATTTGAACAAAACTCGGTTCCTTCATGCTCCATGGAAGTTATATTGCTGTATTCTCCATCAAATGAAGGAAAACAAGTCTTTGCAAAGCACCCAATGGATATGGGCACTGTGTATCACACTAACAGTTACTCTGCAACCAGACAAAAGAATTCAGATTAATTGTGACCCATAATTGCAGTACAGAAGCTGGAGAATGCAGTTTCTCACAAAATGCACACAGATCACGCTCTGTGCAGGTTCGTTTTCAAAAGTCAGCAATTTTCTGCATTGTGAAAAAGAAGCAATGCTGTAACTGGTAAAGAATGTAAAGCCCTATTCTAGATAAAAGCAAAACCAAATCATGTTGCCCTTAAGCTGTTGTATTGACAGTGAAACTGCTGCTTTCTAATCAATGTATTCCAGCCCGTCCTGTTCCAGATCATGGCACTATTAAGCCACCTGTTAGTTCACTGGTGTGAAATACAGGTTTTTCCTGTCTACACAGCGCCATTAGTAACAAAAGAACTCCCAATTTTTTTTTCATTAAGGAATTTCAGAGACAGTCTGCAATACGCTTATCATATGCGAATGTTTTTGTACAATTTTATAACACAAACTGTAGTATTATATTCAAATACCAGCACATGGAATTTCATTTGGCATGTGGGAAAATAAAATTAAAGGATGAGTTTCGATGCATAAACAGGATAAATAGATAGGATTCTGCTTCATCGTATTGAATAATTACATCCTGGCACACTGCCCACATCATATTCATTATGAACAGACTACAGTGTACAGCATGCTGCCAAAGCCCAACTTTCTCAGACAATCGCTAGATGACTGACAAATCAGAAGCCTTACAGATTTGCATACTATTTCTGCCTTGTACATTCCTGGAAATTTGTTGAACTGCAACTCCTCACTGTATTACCTTCATTAACCAGGGCCGTAAACAGAAAATCTGCTCATTACACTTGCAGTGTGCAAGTGTTCACATTGCACTGACTGCACTCCTTACACCTCCCAGCTCTCCGTGGGTTCCCCTCCAGGACTGCTCCTCAGCCCGGTGCAAGCACGGAAGAAGGCTGTCATCGCTGTTTGCACTGTAAGGAAACACAGGGTTGTTCCCATCCTCCTGCTGCTGTGAGGCTGGGCCATCTGTGCAGCTTAAAAAGAATTTACACTTAGCAGATCTCTGTCTTCTGCTATGCTTTTGCTTTGGAAATATGCTTCACTTCTGGAATTGTCTAAACGACTTTATTCTGGTCTACAAGAAGCATTCTCAATACCCAACATTCTACCGTGTTAATAAAAAAATAATTAAAAAGCACCAGGCACCTAATCCACACACCATAAAAGGGAAGGATTCAGTTCCTGGCTGCAAGAGCCACATCATCAGTCCTGCAGCAGATGCCACTGTTGGCAGCATTTGCTTGCCCGGCAAAGTCCACGGAGAATTTGAAGCCAAATTTGTCATTTTCCAAACACAGAATTTTTTTGCTTTCTCACAGCAGTTTTTCTGCTGTACATTTTCCTCTTTCCATGACACCACATATCCACTCCCTCATATTCCACCCAACTGTCAGGTGATTTCCATGGAAGTACCATTCACAAGATTCAAATGAAACATAAAGAATTTAAAAACTGCCCATGGATATTGCTTTAGAATATGCTTCCAACCAAACCAGTGGGATAAGATTCTCAAATGAAGGTAACATAACCTTTATGGATTTTTTTTTTCTTGTTGAAGTGAAAATTGAAAGACTAAATAAGCCATGCACAGCTATACAAAATCCTCTTTTGGGATTTTCTGTGGCAGAGGTGAAGACAAATCTCACTCTATCTTGGCTAATCTAGTCATTTGCCTTAAAAAATATTTAAAGCACAAGTGCAGCCTTATGCTACTTGCTGTGCATCTCTTCAATGATAGACATTAAGGTGATTCTTTTCATAAGAAAATCAGGAAGACAGACAAAAGAGGCCTAGCTGTCTGAAGAGCTAGAAGACCTAGCTGTGAATCCCGTAAGAGATTCTCCTCTAACAGAGATGTTCAAGTTCAGAAGGTTGTCCCCCTTAGTGAATTCTTTATGTGACAAACCTGAACAAGATGAAAACACTCCTGTTTTAAGGCAAAGCAAAAAGTCAAGATTCCACCTGTCTAAAACACAGAAATTAAAGGGATATTTGCTTTTCCTTTGATGGAATCTGAACTCAAAACTGAACCAATGACAGTCAGGCACTGTTCTGACACTAGACATGACTGACAGGTCTAGTACTGGCTTTTTTACAGGCAGCTTAAGATCAGGCAGCTCTCTACATCTAGCCACAACAAGATCACTTCAAAACACCTGCTAAAATAAATGACAGCTTATAAAAATAACTGCAGTTATACCTGGGTCTCTTAACACATATACTGAAGGTTGAGGCTCTGTTTGGTTCAGTTTAGAACCACCTTCAGTACATTTTGATGTTCACTGAAAGGAAAAAAGACATTATTAAAGGTAATGCAGATTTTAAAATGTTTTCTTTGTAAGGACAGACTGATCTTAAACTGTGTAATGCCTTTTTATGAAGGATTTGAAATTAGTGTGAGGAGTTTTTTTCTACTGAAGCCAGAACAAAAGCAATGCAATGGGAGTACTTTGCTTTACACACAGTGTATATGCACTTGCAACTTTCTCAAAGCCAGACGTGGCTCTTTTGCATTGAAATAAAGCTACAAAGAAAAAGGCTAATATTCTAATGAAGAAAAAGTTGAATAACTATTAATGATCAAAATAAAACCAGCCCTTTACCACATTGAAAACATTGTAACATTTGTTCCTAACCTGTCCTTATGTATTACTCCTTCCCATCAGGAAAAAACCCCAAGAAAAACAAGTACACAAGTGAATTTCTAACTGGCAGCTGACTGTAATTATATTTCCTGTTGTCATTCATCAATCATGCTGGTTTTAAAAGATATCTTACTGTAATTTCATAGAAACTTTCAACTCCTCTACAGCATTGTTGAAACAACTGAAATATGAATAGAAAAGAGATCTTTTTATGTGCTGTGCTGGTCTCCAACTGTAACTACAAAGCTAAAAGAACGTTTGGCATCCTACTCTGATTTCACCTTCTCAAACAGCTGTAAAAGGTTGTCCACATGCAGCTGAGCTTTCTTTCAACAACAGAGAGGTAGGGACAGGTTCCCAAACTGGCATTTGAAGGCAAGCAAAGTCTGGAGATAAAGAGTGACCCACTTAAATCATGTTCCACTTTATATCTTAGAAGGCATTACCCCAGTCCAGCAGCAGGGCATCTGTTTTGAAACTTGAAATTGCTTTACTGTTTGCTCAGCAGGGTAATGAGATGAAAGGGATCAGAGACCTGAGCTGTGACTGAGACCAGAATAAGTCTCTCTCTTATTATATTTCAGTAGCTTAAGAAGCCAGCAATGTCCTACTGCTTTACATCATCACTGCAATTTACAGCAGTTGTGCCCTTCTTTGTCTTTCAGTGAAAACATTTCCATGATCACTGTGTTTGAAGGGGCTTTGCTCGGTGACGTTTAGCAGCACCGTCTGAACTCTCTGTTGACCAAAATAGTATGTTATTGTCATCAGCTGTCAAGAAACTTTGTACTTTTCCTGGAAACTTACACTTTTGATGGAGGCTGTTAGCAGATCTGTGTGTACGTGCGGAAGCTGAAGCTTGGTATTTCAAAGGGTTACAAACGAGACTATGACAGCAGGCCTGTAGGTGACTGCACAGACAGGCGCCTGGCAGAAAACCCACACCTCTCGCCAGGATCACAGACTGCTGCTACTTCCACCTGCAAGCCTGGAAACGCTGTAATTGACATTGCGGGAGGACACACTGCAGCACAGCTGAAGGGTGAGTGCGGGAGAGCCTGCACTTAGGCATGCATCACTGCCCGAGCCAGGATCTGTTCACGCCTCCTGCACCACCATCACAGCGCCCAGCGGTTCCCCAGCACGCGGAAGGGCAGAGCAGTGGCAGATCCAGGGGTAAAAAATCCATTGCTCTGAGCAAGTACGTCTTTAAAAAAGTCAGGGCTTGCTTTGTGGCTAACCTTGTGTCATAAAAAGGTAAAAATCTGTATTTTAAGTCTCTTCTGGTTGGAAGGAAGGGGAGGGAGGGAAGGAGTGGACTAAGGGAAAGAGGAAGGGAGGGGGGAAAGGTGGGAAGGAAGAGAGGAAGGGAGGAAGGAAGGAAGGAAGGAAGGAAGGAAGGAAGGAAGGAAGGAAGGAAGGAAGGAAGAAACGAACAAACGAACAAACGAACGAACGAACGAATGAAGATTTCACTGAAGGAGATACATCTGGTTAACATGGCCAGCCTGAGCACGGTCTCACCACCAAGGTAATCTGGCGCCTGCTGCCTGTGATCCAAGAACTGTTTGGGAGAAGAGACCCTATCTTGCCTCTGTAGTCCCAGCATTCACAGAATCCTTAAGCACTTTTGAAGAAGAGTTTCACATAAATCAGCACAGACAAGCCTGAGATCAGTGACTTTCCTCATGCAGCTGAGGAGAGAACCAGATCCTGCACAACAATTTAGCAGTTTTTTGCTTGGTTGAGATAATGTTTTCCTAGTGCTAAACAAAACGTGAAATCAGATTTTTACAGTATCCAAAGAGAGCCTCTAAGAAAGAAGTAAGTGTTTATTCAGAGAGTGAAAGGTGCTTCCTTGGCAGTTTTGTGGTGGGTTAACACCTCCCTGCCCACACACCCCTCAGAGGGGCTGGAATTGACCAGGACATGGTGCCTGCCTCCTCTCTGCCCTGGTCCTGGGCTCTTCCTCCAGGCTTAAACACCCTGGAGTGCCACCAGACCTGCTCCTGGTGCTGTTCCTTGCTCTTCCCCCTCCTGCCCCTCACCCTTTTTCTCTCACTCCTCTGCTCCCTCAGCAATTTCGCCTTTTCTTCCATACTTGGCAGTGTATGGCTGGGGGCTGGGTTGGTCACGACCAGCTCCAGATGGCTACAGGGAGTCACCATCGGGCCTGGAGCTGGTGGAAGCTGCCTGGCACTGGGCTCAACCAGCCCTGAGCGTCCCGCAGCAGAGACATGGACATTGATCACCCTCCAGCACAGATCCTGAAACTGAGCCCAGACAGACACAGATTTATCTGGATATTACAAAGGATGTGATCAAGGGGGAGAGGGGAAGGAAGAAAAGAAAATCAAGCTGACTGTTACAAGACTTGCCTGCAAGGGATGTTGGCATATCTGTGTCTGCTAAACCACACAGCTCTGTGTGCCCAGCTTAAATCCCAGCAGGACTGGAGGAATCAGCATTCCCAATCCACTCATTCCCTGACCTTAGATGTTGTGGGCACTGACTCACGGCTTTCCTCTCTGCCAGGGCTTGCAGGGAGATGATGGCTGGCAGCCGCCCCACTGCCATGCAGCACCTGCCCTAGACCCTTCTCCCATTCCCTATCTGCTGGTCCCAGGAAATCTTTCCCAAAGCTGGAGACAGGACAGGTTGGTAACCTCCTTGCTCTTTTCAGCTCAGCAAGATGGAGGAAATCACACTACCCTTGCCTAAGGAGAAAAGGGTGATGTGTCTCCAAGACACCAGGGACAGAGATGATTTTCCTTCCACTGGGGCTCACTGCGTAACACGCTAAGTTCCAGCGGTATCCAACAAAACGGACAACTACAAAGTTATGTAGTTGTAGCCAAAGAAGAGACATTAGGCAACTGCACTGCTGTTGGATTTGACAAAAGCTATGCCAGTGCGAGCAGGCAGGTAAACAGGAGATGCCCATCTGCAGGAGAAGCAGAACTGGCTAAAGGGCAGCTGCTTTGCCTGACCTGTACCCACAGGCGTGTGGTGCCTGTGCTGCCCTAATGAGGGCTCCATAGGAGCCTGGAAGTTTCGCTTTTGACCTCATTTTTTGACTTCAAGGGAATTGTGGTTTCCTGTTCAAGATTCACATTGCAACAGGGCTCACCTCCTAAACTGAAAAGCCAGGGAATGCATTAACACTGTGCTTTTATTCACAAAAGAGACTTGTGTGGTATTAAGGGCAAGATGCTTTGCAACAGAAGCAAATGGAGCACCTAGACTGGTCCCAATACTAAGAATAAACAGCAATAATGAGTTTGGTTGGCCTGAAGAATTTTTCACTCAAACCAAATCCAATTTTCAGCTACACACAGCAATATTTAATATAAAAAAAAATACCTCTCATTGTTAAATCTCAAAGAAAAGGCAGTTGAACAGCAGGTGATAACACTGTCCTTGGTTTTATTAGCTCTGCCATTTTAAAAAGTCCTAATTCAAAAAACCCACATGGTTTTGATGCAACCATTTAAGTTCAGACTGTTGCACAGTTTAAAGCAAGGATGTGTTCAAGTAGTTTGTTAAAACTTCATATATCATTACAATCTCATTATGCCATACTCCAAACACCACAATATTCTATGTTATTACTTAGCAGTCCATATCTTTTCTCAGATGTTTTTCTTTTGACAATATTGTGTTGGCTATTACATTTATGATGCAGGGATTTCAGATCTCTCCCTCTGGATCCAGTCATTGCTGTGATGTCTCAGTGCTTGGGTCAGTCTCCCCTTAGGGAATGGTTGAGAACCAGTCTAAAATGGCAGT
Source organism: Gymnorhina tibicen (assembly GCA_013399875.1). NCBI lineage: Eukaryota > Metazoa > Chordata > Aves > Passeriformes > Artamidae > Gymnorhina > Gymnorhina tibicen. The sequence continues at coordinate 151,409 of VXAZ01001983.1, read as the reverse complement.
GACAGTGGTTCCCAGTTGTGACAATACTTCTCTGTATATGATTTTCCACAGCACTAGGCTTAAACTCTTCATTTACTGGCATCTCTATAAATTGGACCATCAGCTGCTGTGTGAGGAAGGTTAGGCCAAGCCTGGATGTTTAAGAAAACCGTGACCACAAAGCTCTGTGTACCTGCTCAAGTGACAGTGCTGTGAATAGCAACACACACCTCAATGCACACCTTGCCACTGCTCAGTGAAATAATGCCTCCAAGACTACAGGTAAGCTTCTACACATTCACATGGCCATGACTCTGCAATAAACAGATTTTCTAAACAGATTTCAGCTCTCATCATTTCACGTGCTTTTAACGTGCCTGATTTACAGTCTTTCAGACATGCTGCTGTTTGGATAGGAGACATTTTTTTTGTCACCTTGTTGCTATTGTAAATACAAACCAGAAACTGGTTGGAGATAAAACTGGAATAACCAGTGGTCCATTCTGGGGGTTTGGTCTTTGTGTGTGAATTATGCTGGCCTCAATTAATTTTGGATTTGCTTATGAGGAGGTCACATCAGGGGTCCTATTGTGAAATAGGGGACAGAGCAAGGTGGACAGCAATTAGACCTGCATTGTATTAGGTACACAAAACACCAGAAAACCAAATCACTTTCATATGCACAAACTCATTGTTTCTCCAACAAGTCCATTAGGGATCACTGCTCCTAAGAAAGGTTCACCCAGATAGGTAGCCTCACAATCCTTTTTAGGTCTCCCCGCCCTCCCTGGACAGTACTGTCCTGTCCTCCTTCCTTCTTTCCCTGCCCTGCAGAGGGGGAACACCATACCCTTTGACAAAAGACCAGAGATGTCCTGCTGGTCCCGCTGTGCCACCACACAAAACCACACTTCTCTCTCATTGCTGAATTTGGATGCAAGGTTGTTCCTCTTAACCTAGATCCCAGCTAAAAGCACAGACAGGTCCTTTGCCCATGTGTCAGGCCATTTACAAGCTACCTCTTCTGCCACTGGAAATATTAGTGGCTGCTGATCTCATGCTTACAGCTCCTTAATAGCAAGAAAACGTAAGCATCTTTTCAGCAGGAGGTGCTTGCTTCCTTTCCAGGGCTAAAACCCTCCACTGATGGCCTTCCTTCCCTCTATCCTGCAAGCAAACCCTGTGAAGAAGGACAAAACATTAAGTCCATATCCACACTGGCATTTCTTAACATAGCGGAAAAGGTTTCCCACAGAACCTTTTAGTTGTGATTAATGCTGTCAAGACATTGGTAGGCAAAGCATGGCTGGGCAAAAAAAGCACAAAACATTTTTCATGGATGTCACCTCCAATTAATAGATAAATCTGCTTCAGCTATTTCCATCTCTCTCTCTCTCTGCTCATGTGGCTCTCTAGGGAATTAAAGCCTCGTAAATACATGCTTGTTTTTCTCCTTTCTACACAGAAATCACATCCAACTTGGGAATTCCTTGGACTGAAGTGGTTGGAGATGAAAGAATGCTATAAAGAAGCACTGTATGTGTGCCATTCCAAGGCAGCGTTGTACCCTTTCCTGGAAACACTGCTGTATTACATGGATATAGTCTGGCTGAGAACCCTGGACCACCAAAGAAAATGAATGCAGCTCCAGCTGGAAACTGTTTTTGATGGTCACTTTTTAAACAACAGAATGCTGTCTAAGGCAAGCAAAATATTTATGTTCCAAAAAGCCATTGCTCAAAAAATAATTTTTACACCGGAAAAGTTGAGTTTGTACTTCTGAATAGTCCAGAATACTCAGTGGTGTTCTTTAAAAAAAATTTGTACGTAGCATTCTCACTTTAATGGCAAAGCAAGCGAGTTTTGCCTGTGTGGAAGCAAGAAGCAGAGGAACAAGAAGGAAGAATAAGACAGAGCAGTAGCACTAAAACAAGGCAAAGTCCTCAGGTGATCACGCAGCAGAAACAGATTTTATCTGCATCTTGTGTAGGGGACGGGCCCCTTTTTGATATGACACAAAAATACCGTGAAGCAGGAGAAAATCCAGCTTCCAACCCATGCTTGCAGGCTGTGGATGTATCCATCAGGGACCAATGACACTTTTAACCCCACCTTCTGCCACTTGAGATGCAACGATGTCGTAGTTTTACATGTCCTACACTCTTAATAGTCTGGCTTGTTGTTAAAGCCACAGCTGCCAGAGTCATGTGTTACTATCGGGAAGGTGAAACTAAGTAAAGTTCTCTAATTCAGAGGTGCAGGGGCATGCTCAGTCACAGAACATTTAGGGAATATGAAACAAACAAAAGCCAAAGGAAATCCAGCTGAGGAAAGAAAGGCTGTTCTAAGTGTTTAAGCTCCCAGTGCAAAACTCAGCAGCTATAAGGTGCAAAATCTGACAGCTAACAAGTCTACCCAGATAAAAACAATAACGGAATCTTCCTTATTGTCCGTAGGGTGTGAAGACTTACTTCACTCAAACAGTCCTCATGACTGCTTGCAAGCTAAGGCAGTGGTACCAGGTACCTTTTTTCAGGGGTCAAAACCCGTGAAGGACTAGGACACCCCCAATTTAGAAAGGTCAGAAGCTGAGTTATAGCTGAGCCTGTGCTCTTGAAGTTGCAGGGCATTATTTGCATCACCATACCTACTCTTCTTCCCACAGACACAAAGCTTACCATTGCCGGGGATCTTTCTCTTCAACCCAGTCAAGCATGAATGAGGGGACAAGGAGCATTCTTCTGCTTAACTGGCCTCTGTACAGTAACACAGGTCTTTGTTGGCACAATTGGAACAAGAAACACAGCTGAGGCTGCCTCTACACTACTCAAGTCACCAGAGCTTGTACCTCCTCTTTTTACATGCCTCAGTTTTCCTGCAATATAGTCTTAGAGTTTCTTAGGTAAGGTTTTTAGATAGATTAAAAAATACAAGAAGTTAAAGGAAGTGACAGCAGGTAAAATAGCACCCTGCTGTTTTGTACATATTTTTATGTTTGGTTTTGATAAATCCGTGCAGTCAAGACTCGGAGCATAGGTATGGAAGCCAACAGGCGTTCGCCCGTGCTAGGCACCATGAGATAACAATGACATGCTGTGAACTATTAAAAATGTAAGATATTTTGTAATAAACATAATCCAGAATACATATTTGAGATTAAATCCAGCCCTACTGGGAAAAAAAAGCAACTTCAATCCACCCAGCGTGAAATAAATTGCAGTAGCAGAGCTCTAGAAGGGAGACTAAACAGCTGGACCAAAGAATGAGGCAGCTGAGAGGATCTGAGGAGTCTGAGGGATGGTAGATGAATAAAGAGGACAACAGGACAGATACTGAATCTCACAACTGGAATCTGTGCTGAAACTGAGGAGAGCCAGAGAGCATAGCACCGCTCTCAGGTATCCACCCAAGTGTAGCAGCCAGTGCATCAAATATCAGCCCCCAAATGGCATTTTATCATCCAGTGCCCTGTGTGAATCAGCAGCATAATCTCAATCACCTTAAATCTGACTGGATCAATGGCTTGCTTCCTCTCCATTTTTTTTTTTCTAGTTTATCTTCTTATACAGCAGAAGGCTTCATCTGATCTTAATGCCCATATTCCACACTGAACACATAAGATTTTCTGTCACCTCTTGCCAACTGGCTCTAAAAGATGCCACTCAGTCAGCAACAAACCATGCTTCTCGTTTACACCACTCCTTTTACCCTGTGGGCTCTAGGAGATAGCCAAACACAGAACAGCATCTTTCAGAAAAACAATTTCTGATAAGCACACTTCTAAACAATGCTCAAAGGTTTATTATCTATATACTCACTTATGAGTACCACACTGTGCATCTCTGTCTTGCTCAGCCAACACAGAAACTTCCAAAATAATAAGCCAAATCAACAACCTTGTTCAAGAAATAAAATATTTTTAAAAAGTTGTTACATCAAGTTGACATTTCTTAGATACTGACAGGAATAATTAATAATAGGGTAATAATTAATGTACCCTATGCTACAAGCCTTCCTTGAACACCCTGTCATTCCATCTTACAAAAATATTACCAAACTCAAATTATTATCTTGTTATGGCCAGGTACAGCTCTTGTATTCTCTGGGCTCTACTCTCTTCCAGTTAAACTGGCAGGGCATCAGTGAAGCCAGGGCCCTTCACCTGACTGAGATTTAGGCCTCTACCTATTAACTGAAAAATTTCAGTCCTTGCTGAGGTACAAAATTAGCTTCTTTCAATGGTTTTCTTTCCTGTATGCAGCAAACCACCTGTTTTTCCACTTGTAGGCTTGCAAAGCAATGCCAATCACAAAGCCTGCCAGAAATGACAAAATACACATTTTAAAGTTAATCAAGCAAAATGGATTAAACTTCAAAGGTCCAATACAATCCAAGGTATGCTGAATTTTAAGACAAATGTTGGTCTCTAATGTCCAGTGGTGCCATCACTCTCAAACAGGAAAGCTGGCCAGAAGGGAAAGGGAAGACTGACAGAATTGGGATTGTTCAGTCTGGAGAAAAGGTTAGGACTTAGAGCACCTTCTAGTACCAAAAAGGGGCTACAGAAGAGCTGGAGAGCAACTTCTGAGAAGGGCGTGGAGTGATAGGACAAGGGGCAGTGGCTTTAAACTGAAAGAGGACAGGTTTAGACATTGGGAAGACATTCTTGACTATGAGGGTGGTGAGGCTGGGGTGAAACAGGAGGCTTTATCTCTCAGGATGCTTTGTCTGGGTCAGTGGTCACAGAGGACCAGAGCCCAGTAATACCAACGAGAAGGAGGGGGTAACATTAAAATCCACTCCTATGTATTAGTCCATCTCTTTACCGTACACTAGATTAATCAAGCACATTGAAATTAATTAAAAACTTAACCCAGCAACCTGATTGCTCTGAAAAACTGCATTTCTAAAACCAGTAATCTCACCTCTAAGCTTCTGGATGGCTGTGGGAGTATTTCCTAAGGAACATTCTTAGGGGTGACAAAAAGGGTGAAGAAGCACTGCTACTTATCACAGAGAGGTAGCTGCACATCACCAAAACAGTCGCCACTGGCGCAGCGTTCCCTCTTTTGCACTTAGGGAAGAAAAGGGTCCTCAGACTTTGCTTTGCCCGACTCCTGCAGACCCCTCCACTATGACTATGGTGAAATGGAAATGTTTGACAGCACGAGCGAGATGTGTTGTAGACGTTACCCTTGGTATCAGTCCAAAAGAAGGCCAATGCAAATAAATGTACATTGTGAAGTGAGAAGGATAAAAGAGGTTAGCTTTGATGCTTTTCCAGAGGGAGTCTAAGTCAGAGGGTAGAAGGTAGAAGTGCAGAGAGAGGTTTCAAGGGTGAGTTTGTAGCAGAGACAAAATTAATCCCAGGGCACAGGCAAGTGGAATCCATCAGAGAACCCACGGGGCTAAGTTCTGTTGTTCTTCACAAGCTTTCACAGAGATGACAGAGATGCAAGTGTCAGCAGAGCCTGGCCTGGAGTCTCCAGCTAGGCTTGTGTGCAGCTGTGGATGTAGGAGGTAGATCTGGACTGGCAGCAGAAAACAGCACTCACAGCTGTTCCTGGTGAGGCAGCTGCACACAGGTCAAAGAGCAGGTTTTCCGACAAAAAGGGAAAACACACCCTCACAGGGAATGGCAGAGATGATAAAAAACACTGGTGTGCCAAGATATTCTCCCACTTTTTACCCAAAGACGGCAGGCTTTCCAGAGGAGAAGCTACTGAAGTGACACTGGTTAATATTCCACTTGAAGTCTGCGCTCACGTGAAGAGAGGGATGGCAATCACATCATTAATGTAACAGCCTTTAGGTGAAAAGGAAACCTGCTACTTAGGGACACACTTGCATCTTAAACAGAAGCTACAAGAGAAGACTGTATGGCACATGAACAAATTTCATATAATTTCACGTAAGTTCACATAGTAACAATTTTTCTTTTAAATTTTCAAATTCTTACAATTTCTCCCTGCACAGAAGGGAACTGCATTTCAGTTTCATGTTCTGGCTTTTAAAACCCATGCATTAGAAGAATACTAAAGTTGGTTTTCTTGAAATATTTTTCATTTCGACCATGGTAATTGTTCTTTCCTCAAAACCTATTTTCAAAACCATTCTAAAAAGGACTATAGCTTCCTATTAAAAAAAAAAAAAGACAATTGACCTTAAAAATATTTTTTCTCCTACACTTTTGAGAAAGAAGACTTCTATAATTGGCATATCTCATTAGCAAACTCAGCTATGCTACAATAGTAATAAGTGAGTAGCAAAGTGAGATTAAAATTTTTAAGTGCTTTTTGTTTCTAGGCTAATTCTCCTTATATTATCTGGACGCTTGAGGGATACAGCAGCCTGTCCTACGGTCTAAGCCATGATAAAAACCCCACTCCTCAGCCAAATTTCCCTGTTACATTCCCGCTGCTTTTGTCAAAAGCACTGTAATTCTTTTATCCAGCCTCTCCTTTCACATCCTCATCTAGACAACACATATCTCTTGTGGAACCCACCTCAAGCTTCTTCAAGCTCTGAAAAACAACCTTAGGATTGATTTTCTCAGGTACCCTACTCAGGATGATGCTCACAGAGCAAGCAGTCACTGGAATTATGAGCAGCTCGACGCCTGACCTGTACCAATTCAGCAGCAGATAAACTACAGGGACTGGTACAAAAGCATCAGAGCAGTCACGGATCACACCCAATATCCCACCTGACAGCAGCAGCCTCCAGGTGCTCGGCAGGTGGTAGCAAACTGCAGGATAATAAACTTACCTACAGCCTCTTCCTAATCCCTCGACAGGCAGACTCGTGACCTAAATGCATCTGAGTACCCACCCTTTCTACTTCTGTCAACCTAATTTATATCCCCAGCACTTGCTTTCTGGCCAAATCACCAAGAAGTGAAACTTCCTGAAGTCACTTGGCATTAGCAGCTCTTCAGTGTGATGCCACACATTCCAGAAAGCTCCAGGTCTTTTTTTTTTTGTGCAGAGAGGCTAATTTGAGTTGATTGTCTTGCTGTAAGATTGTGAGGCCAGGAGACAACAGCAGCAGAGCAGCGTGGAAGGTGACAGCAAAACAAGAGTTGAGCATACACTGAGGGCTGACTTAAAACAGCCAAACACACATTTGGCTGGAAGAGAAATGCCTTGGTAAATTGGTGTTCATTGTTCGTCAGCGTGCACAGCATATGTGCTTACAAACGAACTGTACTGTGAAAATATCCCCCGGAAAACATCTGAAATCAAGGCAAGATAGTCCATTTGTTTAATTATTTATTTTAGGCATTAGCCTTTTTCATGTTAAGATACAAATTAAGTTGTTCCAGGGGGGATTTAGATTGGATATTAGGAAAAATTTCTTCACTGGTCAAGCACTGGGACAGGCTGACCAGGGAAGTGGTGGAATCACTGTCCCTGGAAGTGTTCAAAAAACATGGAGATGTGATGCTTAGGGACATGGGTTAGTGGTAGGTCTGGTACCGTTCAGACAAAGGTTGGATAGGATTATTTTAGAGGTCTTTTTCAGCCCTAATGATCTATGATTCTGTGTTTGAAGGGAGGGGAGCACTTGTAAATAGCGGGTCAAACCCTGACCCCACTGAACCAGTAGAAGTTTTGCCACTAAGTTCAAGAGAACCAAAGATCTAGTAAATTCTATAGCAACAGTAAGAGGAAAGGAGGTCTGAAAGTCTCTTGAAGCATAGCTTCTCTAAAATGTGAATGAGTGGATGTCAGAGAGTCTATAATTTAACAGGACAAGTGGATACCCATGGACTTTATTTGCCATTTATTTTTTGTTCCTATTTCTTTTTCAGGTCTGTAACAATGTCCAGGATGGCAGCCACAAGTCTTACCATCAGAATGAAAATTTCTGAAAAATTAGCTTTTTTTAAGTAATACAACCATTAGAAAGAGTGAGTGCCTGCACTAATCACTGCTTAACCTGACAAATCAGAAATCAGAGGAAAACACAATTACTTTTCTATTTGGCCTAATTTCATCCCACTTAACCCACCTAATGCCGTGCAGTACATAAAACTCAGGCTACGTGCACAGGGTTATGTTTCACCCTTCACCCAAGACATGAGCCATCTTCTGCTACAAATCTGTGTAACTCCTCTGGCTGTAGTGAACCAGGGCTTTGTCAACGGAGCAGTGCCACGAGCTGAGTGCACAGACAGAAGCAGAGAGGAAAAGAAAGTTGTGCTTCTCTGGAGCGTACTTTTAAAGCCTAGATACCTTTTTAGAGGGTGTTCCTGAGACAAGACATGTATTACTGTGTTTAGAACGTCAACAAAGGAAACTCCCTGCCTGCTTGCATAGGAGGTCAAACCAAGAGCACGTTCTGAGTGCAGTGGCAGAGTAGAGCTGTAAGTGCTGTAGGCACACCAATAAAGGAGCTGCATGGCCATAATCCTGATACAACAGCTCTGCAGTATAGGGTTGGTTTAGAGATATGACATTCTCTGTTAGCATATGCATGAGTTGGTAAATTGTTTGAGCTTGGTCCACTCTGGAAAAGCTTTTTGATTTTAGGCTTTTCATTTCAGCAAACAGTTTTAGTGCAGCCAGTTTTTCAAATTGTCAAATTATCTTTCTGAGCAAATATAGTACTGCTACAACACATAAGAATGAGTGAGTCAGTAAACATTTGATTTTTCCATTTCCTGAGAGGTTTTGTCTGAAATAGGAAAGCACTTTTCATATGCAGCCTTAATGGAGCTAGCAATTGCTCTGGTCAATGGTGAAGGACATCCTTTGTAATGAGTACTGGAAATATCAGTATATTTCCAGTACACAGCCCGAGATGCAAGACTCAAAACATAATCATAATTGACTTTATCTATTTATCCTCATGCACCCCAGGACCATTTGGGAGGACCCCATCTTCTGCTCAGTCTGGAAGGCATAAAGAGAGACCAACTCTCATTCTTGTAATGTTGTGTCATTGCCAAAACAACCGATGCTCACAAAACCGCTGCCTTTAACACCGTTCCATTCCCTTCCTTCTCTACCTCCGCTTCACATCATTATCATTTGCCTTGCCCTGTCCCACCGAAAGTATGATAACTCATACTCGTCCAACACGGATATACTGTGCATGCATTAAACATGGAGTTTTGTACAACTTTCAGGATAACAGCAACATCCTCCCAGCACCTCAGCAGTTGTTTGCAAGCTGTCACTGCTCAAATGTTCACCCTGTGTTTACAGTAAACTAATAAAACAGGGCATGAAATGCTTCTGCTACACTAATGCAGAGGGAGAGAGAAGTCCTGAAAATTAGTTTCCAATTTCCACCTGTCACTCACCTGAACTGAAATACTTCCATTACCCACTGTGCTTAACAACTTATCAACAAAACCTTCCAGCAAAAGAGATGTTTGAAGGCTTAAAAGCAAGTAATTTTAAAAACTACCAGTCTTGAATCACTGATGGCTTGAACAAAACTTGAGTCTCTCACTGAGGCCCTTAAGGCTTAAAAAAACCCCAAAGGTGCAATTGGTGCCAAGAATGCCTCAACTAATACTTCCCAATAATCTCAGTTTACTTTCCTGACATGATGCAGTGACTGAGGAAGTTTGAGCTTCCCCTTTCTGTCATCATGACAGGTAGATGAACCAAAACTGTAAGAGACAAAGGTAAATTAGGATGGAGAAGACTGGTGTATTAAGGAAGCGCAAGGCTGGGAGGCTGAACGTCCAAGCAAGGTGGTCAGAGAACACCAGACTCCTCTGGTAGCCAAGCTGGGAACAAACCTGAAAAGGACCTGATGCTCGGCAGCCAGGCTGTTGGAACACTTTGACACTGAACATTTGTAAGTAAACGAACCCCAGAAGAGCTGCACAACTTGGATAGTCACACTGAAGTATTCATTTAAAGCAGAAAAAACTTGGAAGTTCTGGTACATTAAATGTTGTTGAGGAGGATGAAGGAAATGGGCATGACTGGTTTGAGTCCTGAAGTGGACACCTCACACATGTGGCGTGGACAAAGGAGACAAAAATGCTTTTTTCAAATACAAGAGGATGGATGAGATGACAAGGGACAAAGCACCACACAAAAAAACCACGCTGGCCTGAGGCCTGGGAGGACTTGGGTATCCTGATCTCCTTCATCTCTCTCTGCTCATGAAGCCATTCAATGCCAATCAAAACCCATACAGGCATTGATACTACCATTTCACTGGGGCAAAGGATGTACACATCTCAAAATGTGCTCTCTGTCCTGTGATTTGATATGAGCTTTACTTGAAAAAGGGCTCTCACTGTGCTCTCTCTGTTCTCATTAACATACCACTGACTGTCTGAATCACTCACCTCTTCTTGCCAAACAGTGTAGATTTTATTCCTGATTCCTATGTCCCTTGTTGAATGCTTTATATTAGAGGTAAATAAATAAACTTTCTCCTTTTAATTTATTTTTTAAATTACCTGCATCACTGACTGGCTTCTGCTGAAGATCATCAAGCTAAATGAAATTCTACAAGCAATAATGGTCAGAATTTTGCTATGGCTCTCCACCCCTACTTTGAATAATGAGGAAGAGGAATGGCAGTTTTAAAACTATTGCATTTTGCTGTTCCACAATACAGTAACATTTTTTAAAAATCATTCCACCTCACATCATTGCAAACAGCAAGCACTCTCTCCATGCACTCCATGGTAAAATTTTGTATGAGACCTGTGTAATGGGATTTAAAGCTGAACAGCTGTTTTGCTAGCCCTCTATACCAGGGCAAACATCTTAGAACCAGGAATCAGCATGATCTCAGCAGGAATTTTGAAACCAGAAAATACATATCAAAAGAATAATGAAAACTAGACTCTTACTCAACAAATCATTCTGTTCTTTTGAAAATTAGAGTTTTTTAAAGTCCTCCCATCTTTGGAACTCACATTGCTCACACTTAGAAGCCAATATTCCTTCCCCATAAGAGGAATAATGCAACCAAACATCTGCTCTCTGGTGAGTGCATTTTAGATCTGTGAAACCATTTCATTGAGTTATTCAGCCAAGAACCCCATGAATAATTTTGGGCCAGATTAAGTCATCTTTCATGACTGTGAGATACATCCATCAGACCAAGTCTCTGACAGCAGCAGATATTGTCTCTACTGTATAAATGAAGCCAGGGGAGTAATTCCTCTTAAGATAAATGAAGCCTTACCATTACAAAAGGATGGCAACATTAAGAAAGTGTTATGAAGATGTTAGTTTACCAAGAAGAAATGGCTGAAGAAGACAGGGTTATATGTTCGCCAAGGTGATGTCTGGTAAGCAAATGAAGACTTAAAGAAAGAAAACCAGAAACCAGTCTGTCCTAAAACATTAGTCAAGTAGCTATTTCTAGTATCAGAAATGAAATTTTAAAAATACTTAGGGAAAAAAAATGCAACATTTTTTTACAGGGCTGCTGGGCTGCAAGACGTTATAGAATGAGCTCCTTCTTAAAATGGATTAATTGATGTCATAAGAGATTTGTTTCTCCTTTAAGCACCCCACTGGTGTTGATTCCAAAGACATGAGCATTTGATTGGATAAATGACTGCAGATTAATTGCAGGTCATTATGTATTGGAAAATACAGACTGCTGTGCCAGGAGATGCAGAGCTACCAGTATTGAAAAAATGTCAGCAAGTTTCTTTATCATTTCCTTGACCCAAATATTCTTATTTAGAGAACAAAGACAGCAGGAGCACAATGAGGGTGATGATATTTACGCCTTCTTTTGCCATTCCAGTCAGGGCCTCTTTCTGTTGAACTTTGTTCAGACTGCCATTAATATTTCTTCATGCAAATAACTTATTAATTACTCCTATGGTGATTAGAAGTAAGGTCTGATATCATGCTTGAGCAACAAGATTGCTTTGGGCTTTATAAAAAAATAGAGTGTCTCAGTCTTCTATTTCGAGAGCTGTTAGAGTGGCAGGACAATCTGCCTTTGGTGGTGCTTTTTCCATAGGGACAAATGCAGTCCCTTCCTAAGGCACCACGGGCAATACTGAATAAATGCAATGCACCCAGCTCACACCACTGCTGCTCTCTGGAACACCAGCTGTTCTTTCCCTTCTCCTAAGGGGACTGCTGAATCCAAAGCAAAGAGCAACAGAGGGGCTGGGGAACACAATTTTGGTCATCAAATCTAGCGGGTAGTTTCAAAATTGAACTCTGGGTAAATAAAATTACTCAAAGAAACCGCAAACCATAAAGAGATAAAACAGTGATACAAAGCAAATATAATATTTCAGTATATCTGAAATGACACCTTATTTTTCTCCTGTTAGCAAGAAAAACAGTTTTTGGCTTTGGTCAACCCAAAATAATTTTCTTCCCAGCTCCTAGTTATCTCCATCACTGAACCACAAACTCATGAAATTCTCTCTAAAAATCCAAATAATGAACACAAATATACACACAAACAGAATTAGGAAACATAGGGGTCCTTCGCTAGATCCTTAATTTGTTTTCCTACTTCAAACTCCACTCCCTTCTCTAGATACCAAAGTCAAAAGTAGAATCTTCTCTGTCAAATTCATGGCACTAACACAATACAGAAAAACAGATAAACCCTTGCTCTCTCAACTGGAAATAAAGAAAATAAACAAACCCCACCCCCACTAATGCTATTCAAAGTGGTATATAACTTTATGTTTACAATTATAATTAAACATAAAGCAAGGCCTCCAAAAAACAGCCCCGCAGAAAAAAAAAATAAAGTTGTATGCTTAATATTCCTGCTTAATGTTTTGGGCCAAAACTTTTCAAATCTGAGTAATTTCTGGCATAAATCTGTATGTTGCAGAATTTTATTTTGCTATGGAAACTGCTTGAATAAGAGAAACAAAGCCATAGACCAACCGTTTCTAGTCAAAATTTCCTCCTCTTTCATGCAAATAATACAAGTCCTCGAACAGCTTCTCTTTAAAGATCATCTCCTGCGGCACAGGCACAGCTTTTCTCGCTGAACACCTGTGAATTAGTAATATTCCGCAACTGCCTCGCACAACCTGTGAGCGGACGCAAGCGGTGCACAGCCAGCTCCCCCAGCCCCGAGAGCTGAGCCCGCTGACAGCCTGTGGGCTGTCCAGGTGCTGTCTCTCTCAGGTGGATTACATCTCCTTTGGGACGGGCAGCAGGGCAGATTAACGTGGCCTTCAGCCACCTCAGCAGTGCTGCTACAGCTTCTCTATCAAGCTCGAGCTGAGTATCACCAAACCCCTCATTTCCTCTCCTTCCACAGCTGCCGCTGTCCTTATCTAACCCCAGGTACCGGAACGTTTCCGAGCTGTTTCTCAGATGTTTGGGTCACTGGCTGCACGCACTGGGGCATGCACGAGGGCAGCAGCAGACGTACCGTGTGTGACAGCCCCACATAAACAATAGCCTCTCTCCACCCACTGCTGTAGTGGTGCCTGAAATGATTATGTACAAATGATTTGTCTCTTGAGTTTTTGGCAGCCTTACAATAGTAATGTGGTGGCCGCAACCCATGACCCACCTCGAGTTTTCCCAAAACCACAGGCTGCGCCAAAGGGCTGCCCTCTGTCTGGTGCTCGTCAGCACAGAAAACCGACCTGCAGCCATGAAGCCAGGACACTTCTTAATGGCTGGAATGGATGATCTTACAGGTCTTTTCCAGCCTAAATGGCTTTGATTCTATGTCTGCATTCAGAGTACATTGGCTGTGCAGCCAGCAAATAGTGGCATCTCAGTGAAAGCCTCATGAAGCTGGGTTTTTCTTGAATGGCACTTTATTTTTCTGGTGTTTGATTTGCTGGAAGACACTACCTGCTTGTGATGGCTTTCATGACTGGCAAATTGTGTTACATCTTCTCATGTCTTTCCAAATAACATTCACTGTATTCTCAAGATAACTGAGAACAGTTTGTGTGAGTGATGCAAGGATGTGAAACCTTCATCAGTTTGTGGCTCACATTTGCTCTGCAGAGAACTGAAATTCCCTTGACTCAGCCCAGTGCTGGAAGTATAATGCTGGAGACTGGTTTCTTCTGCCTGACCTGGTCCTGCTTATAAGGAACATATCCACTATCACCATGTATTTTTTAAGGTGGAGCCCATTCTACCAGCAATTCAAATCCCTGAATACTCCAGTTGCTACAATGATCGAGTGACAAATAATTTTTCACACCCAGTTCTTTAAAATCTGTTCCACTTTTCACCATGGTGGATTACAACCTGTGGTTCTGCAATCTCGCAAAGGTTTGAGCTACTTGACACCTCCCTAAGTCACACCAAAGTGATGTGCACACACTCCTGTGTCACACACGTGTTTTCCCTGCTGATCAACAGCATTCCCTGCACGGTGACTGTCAAGACACCTCCTCAGGTGTCTCCATCAAAAGCACTGTTGTGCTCAGAGTAATCTGTGGGCACGGTCCTTACAAAGAAACAAAAGACATTTGGGGGCACTTGACTACAAATGGCATTTGGGGACAGTCTGCTGGTGCTGTTACCCTGCAGTCCTGTATTTTTGTATGCTGTCCAGCTCTTGTCCTGCTTGTCCTCATGTCTGCTTGCTGATCATGGCATATGACGAGGTAGGAGAGCTTCAGCACAGGAGACCCTGAGCTTGTGCAGCAGGTTTGCTCTGTGAGAGGCAAGACTCCTCCACAAGATTGTGTGAACTGTAAATTGTTCTTCTGGCTTCATTTATCCAAATACAGCATTGCCATCACAACAGTGTTATTCTGACAGGTTAATGAGTGTGTTTCATTGGTATTACAAGCAAGCTTTGAGCACAAAAGAGAGTGATTTAGGTGTTCTAGAGAAGACAAGGCATCCTTTTACAACTACTCTTCATTTTTCCAATACTTTGCCTCTCTCCCATAAATTATTCTCATGAGATGCTCCAAAATTCTCAGGTGCATTATACAAAGTTATATATTTCAAGTTTCTTGCAAAATATCTCACCTAATTAAGAACAAATAGCTTAGTTTCTCTTCAGTTCATGTGTTACTAAATGTCCCCCTCCATGCACAAGGAGCGGAACAAAGTCTGGAACAAGCAGAAGAATAAGTTACCATAGAAGAGCTACCAGCAATTACTCAGCAAATACAATAAATTATTGTATATGTGGAAATTAAATGTACTTCATTTTGTTGTCACTGAGTATTTTACAAGCGTGGGTGACAGAAGCACAGAGCAGAATACAAATGTGATACAACTGCCTCTTGCAGTCTGTGTGTTTCCATCGAAGTTGGATTTTTTTTTTCTCCTCCTCTCCTTTTGATAGATTTAAACTGATGGATGGTGAAGCAAGATTCTGAATTAACTGGAGCCTCAGCTAAGCAGTAAAAAGCAGCAGAACAAACATCTGTGGAAATTGCACAGTGCAATCACATGCTCCTGTTTGAGTTACTCAACAGAGCAGCCCTTCTAAGAGGGTCCAACCCTCATCTTCTCTAGAAACATGCTAGCTTTGACAACCTCTAAAAGGCATTCGGGTTCACTCACATGAGACTCTGCCAGGGTCAACCAGGCACAAGATTCAGACATGTTTCTGCAGACTTATACGTCATCTGTCTTCAGACAGGAATGTAATTTGATTTTGCAATTGTGCAGAGTTCAATTTCAAAATCAGTTCCACCTTCTGAGTCTGTAACAGTGGACTTAGACCTTTTAAGAGAGCTGGTGTCTCGCAGGTATTTGCCATGATTTCTGTAAAACCTCTTTGTCTTCAATGGCAAGAGCCATTAATTATAAATGTTGCTCCTCCATTGGATAACTTTTCTGAGCAAAGGATCAGCACAGCAAAGAGAAAATAAAGTCAAAGAAGGTGTGTATTGTCAAGGCTATTTAAAGAAATGGCTTAAAGGAGTAGAGGATGTGTGGCAGTGTGGTAAGGGAACCACCCTGTATGCTCATGAATAACACTGACACCCTCAAAACAAGAAAAGCAGAAACCTCACTTCAAAAGCAAAGGATAGCCAAGCCCCATAGCTAACTTTAAACCTCTATCTAGCAGACACAGTTCTATTATCTTGGCAATGAGTGGCATGACTTTACAGTTTATGCAGGTCCTCAGATCCCTAGAGGAGATGTTAAATCAACAATCAGCACATTTCTGCACATGGATCTGTCTTGAAGCTAATTCTCATTCTGGTTAAGATGTGAGAATAATATAGCACAAATCCTTCAGGAAAATGGATCAAAACACTGTCTTATACATATAAGCCCATTCTGTCCCCACTCCTCCACCTGTGGCCACCCCTTTCTGACTAATTATGTCCTTGGTCACTCCTGTACAACTTTCACCATAACCAGAAAGTACAGCAGCTCCACAACACATCCCAGATGCTCTTATGGGATATCCTGTGCCCTGCACTAATGAAGTTGAAATAAAATACAGGAAACCCACTTGGATGAGGAAAGTTATCTTGTACTTCAAGAGGCTGGACAGACATTGATCCACTGGCTCAATTAGGGAAAAAGTAGTGCAACAAGTCAACTGTATGAATGATGCTACCCTCCATTCCCTAGGACCATGTGGAATTGCCCCCATCACTGTTACATGTGATTCACAGAACCACAGGGTTGGAAGGGACCTTTAAACACCATCTGCTTGCAACCCCTCTGCCATGAGAAGGGACACCTTCCACTAGACCAGGCTGCCCAGTGGCCAGAACTCTTCCAGGGATGAGGCATCCACAACTCTGGGCAACCTGTTCCAGTGCCGCCCCACCCTCAGTGTAAAGATTATTTCTTCTAAATAAACCTACCCTGTTTCCGTTTGAAGCCATTCTCCCTTGTCCTGTCACTACAAGCTCTTGTAAAAACATCTGATTGTTTACAACACAGGCCAGCTATGCAGCTCTGTTTTGACAGGTACAGGCTACCAATAAAGCAGGTGTTCCAAAAAGGGAGGAAACAGGTGAATGTTGACCCCATACCTAACAACCCAGATATTGATTAGTCAGAGTAGATAGTAGAAGTCAGATTCTGTAGCCTCTCCCTTTCAGCCCCATGTCCATCCAACAGACGCTGATGGTAGCACAATTTTAACAAAAGCATGAGATTTTCAAAATCAGGGTGTGCATCATGAACAACAATGCCACTCACAATGGGTCTCTCAGCTGCTGCCAAGCAGGCATTTCTGAAAAGCACCACTGAAAAGCAAGTTTCACTCTGGATATGCAAACCTAGCAAACAACATCTAAAAAGGGAAGAGAGGACATGTGAGCAAGCTGCAGCACCAACTTTGCACAGCAGCAGCAATAAACATGCTGGTCATTATTTTTGTGTTTATGCCCCATCCAAACATCTACCTATTAAAAACTCCAAGAGCTTTAGGTGTTCTTCAGAAAACAACTGGGTTTGCAAATTGATGTTGGCACCTAGTCTTTACAGTGATCAGATTAAAAACAAAACAAACCAACCAACCAAACAAACAAACAAACAAATGCCCTGAGAATGGTACAGGGCTAAGTCTGAAGAATTCAAGGTAACATCAAGCCGGGCTATCTGAAGAGCATAGAATTCTTCCAGAGTTGGGAAATTCAAAGCACAGAGCATCACTGACACCCAGGCAGAGCCACAGCAGACACTGTGCAGCAAGTTCTGGAGAACTAACCTCCCAGCTGCCAAACACAGAACACAGCTGAACTGGTTTAATTCACATGGGAATCTACGTGGGAAGCAAAATGGTCTAAAAACAAAGCAAAGATTTCAAAAGAAGTCCTAATCTAGGGTGTCCTCACTTACTTCCTAGGAAATAAGCATTCTGATTTCAGTCACTCAGAACAAGGTGGCACAGCTGATTTCACCACGCTTGTGTGAAAACCAGTGGAGAGTTGACCATATATCACAGACTTGCTGTGTACAAACCAGGAGAGAGAGACAAGACAGGCTCATAAGTCTTCTGGCATCAGCACTACAAGATTTAGCTTTGTTCTACATTTATTTTGAGGAAACAATGATGGGGAAAAATAATCTTGAAGGCAGATCTTACTCTTGAAGAGTCACCATCTGAAAAAGTTTCTTTCACCATAACTTCACCCAGTACACATAGGACAGCACTAATGGAGTAAAGGAATGTTTCTTTTAAGCACTGGTCATAGGTAGCTGTTTTCCATTAGAGAAATTTGCATATCTCGAGGGTCTAGTGCCACAATAAGTGACAATTCCACAATAAAATCCCAAAGTAAAATTCACAACAGCGCCTTGTGAACACAATTGGAAAAACACAGGTCCTCCACGCTGTTGTATTATTCACACCACTACAAGGTATTTGTGGCTGCTGAAAGTATTAAGAAGAAAAATTAGAGCACGAGAAAGTAGGCTAATCATTTCAACATATTATCTGATGTAAGTAATGATTACAGAAATGTTTGCGAATTTTAAAAAACCAATGAACAACAAAGTACAATGGTAGACAGACTTTATCATCAAACAAAGAGGCAGGGAAGAGTGAGCAAAGAAAAAAAATCAAAGTTTTTCATGACAACCAATGCTGTCAAAAGAAAATTGAGGTACAGTACTAAATAAATAAAAAATCAACTGAAAATTTGAAAGTCTCCTGCTACTGAACTTTCTCAACCCAGACAAAATGTCTCCAGTTACAGACCAAGCAAAAGGTTCTGTAACTGAGCAGATGTGACTACATGACTGAGGAATTAAGGATATGGTTCCCCACTAGCTCTTTCTCTCTTTTGACGTCTCATCAATCAGAAAAAAAAAAAAAATCTTTATTGTGTGTTGAAACAGGTTAAACAGCACCAAAAACCAGCACAGTTCGGACCAGGTTTTTGTAGTAATTCTACATATGCTGAAACAAGTTCACATCAACCATCAAAGGAGGAATGCCACTTGATATCGTCCTTGCTGATACACATTGGTTTAGTTATCTTTTTTCTGCATCACTGGTTTTCCACCCAGAGTGGGCATAAGCCAACATTGAAATATGCCACGTGAGAGCCAGCAATGAAAGTTGGAGGAAAGGAAGGAATACAAATAAATAAGGGAAGGTAGTAAGGAGCTGTTGTCATAGCTCCCAGTGCTTGACAGATCCTCAGCTGATGTAAATTTTGTCCTTTTTCCTCCCCTGTGTTAAGCCTTGAAAGCAGATTCTCTTCCTGTACAGTACATTCAAAGTTACCTGTGGACAAATGCATAAAGGACTTCCCCTAAGGTCTAACCAGTCTTTATTTTTAGAAATAGCCAACCCAAAAATCAGACCTGAGAGCAGCAGAGATGATTTCAAAGAGAGGGAGGTGCACAGTGATGTCCTCAGATTAAACGGGATTCTGAAATTCAAAGGTTGAGGCGAATCACACCAAGTAGCCTCAGCCTCAGAGGTAATCCCTTCTGCAGTAACTCCTGGGGAAACCCTCCTTCCCAAACCAAGCACAAAACCCCCATTGTACAAAACCGAGAGGTTAAAAAAAAAAAAAATCCGTCTTGTGCCCAAGTAGAAACAGGCAGAAATCTCTGCAGAAAGCCACGATCTCTGTCTTTTCTCACCATACCCACCTCATTTGCAGTAGGGAGGATGCCTGCTGGGGTCCCTGCTCTGCCCCAGGTGCCTTCACACCCCACGAAAGACCACACCGCATGCAGGACCAGCGCTGTTACTCCAACACATTTATTTCTCAAGTACTCACCCAGAAGGAGCCAGAGAACTACTGTACAACCTTAGAGCTTGGAAATCTCATCTCTCTACCTGCAAGCTGTCAATGACAGCTGATCAAAACGCCCGCATTTCTCTCTTTTCCCTACCACGGAGGTTTTGCAGAGATGCAAAAAGACCCAGTGTCAGGGGTCTCTCAAAGCATCCAAACCTGACAGGGACATGGCACACGGTGACATTTTAGCATCTCCGCTCCAAAGCATCTTTTCCCGCATGCGACGCGACCATCACGCCCTGCTGCCGCCGCCGCAGCCTCCTCCCGAACCGCAGCCCACCCGCACGGCCCCGCGGCTTGCGGGCACGGGCAGCGGCGGCGGAACCCCTTCCCGGGAAGGGTTCCCGGGGGTGTTCCCGGCAGGAATCCCGCGGTAAAGGG
>VXAZ01001983.1:99711-131009 GCA_013399875.1 Gymnorhina tibicen | reverse complement strand
GCGGAAGGGAGGGGAGGGAGAGCGGGACCCCCAGAGCCGCCGCTGTTTCCCAGCTCGGCCCGTTCCCCAGGGCTGTCCCCTCCCTGGGGGCTGGAGCAGGGTCCGGCGTCCGGGAACATCGCTACCTGCACTCGGCGGTGACCGGCCGAGGCTGGAGACAGGTGGACTTCTCTCAAGGTTGCTCCTGCCCCGGTCCCGCCGCGAGGAGCACGGTGCCCCAGGGGTTTCACCGGCATCATAGCAGCAGGAGTGCATCGGGAACAGAGGATGGGGTCTGGGTGACCCGCAGCGGTGTTGGTGCCCCAAAACCCCGGAGATGCACTGGGTTACTGGAGCCCTGCAGCCTGGAGCAGAGCGGTGACAGTGGGGTGGGATGCCGGCCCTGGTCCAGGCATTGAAAATGCTGGTGTGCCCCCTTCCCCATGCCTTATGCAGGGCACTGGGCAGGACCACAACACTGCTGCTCAGTGTTGTGGTCCTGAACCCCAAAGCCATCCATGGCCCCATCCACCTGGGAGCTACCAGGACACTGAGCTCATGGTACCCAACAGAACCTTGTCCTCAACAAACTGCCTGATGAACTCAGAACACAAGGAGAGTAGCTTGTGCTTTCTCTGTCTGAGGTTTAGATTTGCCTCCAACTCACAGATATGTTACTATAACTGAGAATGGTACCACCCCGACTACATTCAAGATAAATTCCTAGTTGGCAGGGCAAAGAAAAAAGTGACCCGAGAGTTATTCTACTGCAAATGAGCACAGAGTCCTGGCTTCCCACAAGTGTGTGGCATGTTCTTGTCAATACGCCTTAAGTGTAAAATTGAAAAAATAAATAGCACCCACGAGCTAGAGTAAACCATGCCAACATAATTTTTATCTGTGGATCAATGGAATTTAATTCCTCAGTTGCCAAGATATCTTGCAGAAGCATTTTTGGGTATTCATTACCCCACCATTTCATGGTCAGGGTGCACTGTGCCATGTGGCGGTGGGGTGACTTGCCAGAGACGACCATGAAGCCCAGACCCTTTGTGTCTCACCAGTATGGACCACGGGCCACATGGACCGAGGAGCGCAACCAGATGAGTCGTGCAAAGTTATTCACTGAAGGTTTGAGAAGTGTTAAGTTTTGTCTGCTGCAATGCAGAGGAAAACCTTTGCGTATCCAAAGCCCTTTTCCTTTGTAAGACAGCTGGAGCACAGACACAGCCCACTGAAGGATGAGAGGTATCTCTGTTCACTTAAGCAGTGCAACAGCATCGATGGCATTGCTCTGGTCATCCCCAAAGACTGATATTTATCCAAGAGATCAATCAAATTACATTAATTTCGAGAGTGATTGCCTGGAAACTTAACATGAGAATGTCTTATTTGCAGCTTTCCATCCCTGCAGTTTCGTTGTTTCTTCCATTGTTTCTCTCCATAAGAGGCATATACTGTCCTTGGTGGATGCAGAGGAGGCAGAGGGAAAGCAAAGCACTCCCATACCTTTCTGCTCTTTCCCCGCTTTATGCCGTCACCAAGCCTAGCAGGAGCAGAGCAGGAAGGCATGATTTGTTTTCCTCCTGGTTTCTGGTCATATGGATTTCTGACCCACTTGTCATTTCAGGGAATCTCAGCTGGGCATGAGGTTTTCTTTCCTTGTGTGGTTGTTGTGTGGCTTTCATGGAGTTACAGCAGTAGCAACAAGGGCTATTTTTAGCCTAAAGTAGGCCAGGCAGTTCCAGAAGATGTATTAATAGGAGGAACATTTGAGAACAAAACAAGCAAACAAAAGAGAAAACAAACTGAGAAGTGTAAACAAGAATAATCTTTTACCAGAAGCAATTTCTAAATAGTAAATATGAGGAACTGCATCCTCTCTATCAGGGGACATGACCCCACCCCACAGCAAACAAACTAATGCAGTCCCTCATCAATATGTGTTGCCTCCAGAACAATCAAAATATCTTGTTTTAGCACCATGCACCTGGAGTGGGATTTTTAGAGATGCACAGTTCATCAGACTGCAGAATGCATTTGTTTCCCAGGAAAAGCATACCTAGCCTGGAAGTTTAAATAGATATTAATCTCCTTCTTAGAGATCACTACACATTTATGTTTTGAATCAGAGTGTAGCTGGTACCCAAAATGTGTTGCCCAACTTGCTGGGAGAATTCACGCCCACGTTTGTAGTGAAATCCTGTGGGCAATGTGCAGCTCTCTGCAGTAGGTAGAAAAGAGACAAGGATGTGTACTATAAGAGAAAAATTCCTATTCTGCTGCTAAAAGCAACAAATCTTAGTTTTCAATCAACGATAATTCAGTGGGAGGCACAGGTATCTGTCAGCTCCTTTATCCTTGTTGGAGTTTGAAGACTGGATTGCAACAGTTCACCAGTCTGTAAATCTTCGTGGAAGAATGAGTGCAGCAACATTCATCAGAAACATGTACTTCCCACATGGACTCACAGAGCTGGTTTTTACTTTTTTTTTTTTTTTAAAGCTTCTGGTAGTTGTTGTTTATCCTTTCTCCATCAGAAGTCCCAGTAAGACATCTCACATTCTGACTCTTGTTAGAGTAATCCCATTGCAGCCAGTTGCAGAACATGCTCAAAGCTGTTTGCTTGCCTGAGTGTTTGGGTAGATGCAATCCAGAAATCCAGGACAGTCTGTGTCACCATAATCATACATTACTCCATCAAGTATCGTAGTAGGATGCTTGTAGTGACAACATAAGTGTTTGCTATATATAGCCCATATTTGCTTGCAGCTAATTTTGTGAGACAATTTCCTCAAAAAGCAGAAAGAATCAGCGCTTTTTGCTTTATCTCCCTAATTGACAAGCGCATCTCTGTGTCCCCATCTGACTTTTTTCCACAGCAGTGTGAATACGTACAAACTTTCAAATGAAGTGACATTAGAGTTTAGTGCATAAGAATTCAACCTAAGGCCTCACTGTTTATATGTGTCCATCAATTTGCCCTGATGGTCTCTTCAGGTGCAAAAGTATAGACACTTTTGCACAGCTTTTTGAATCCAGATCAAGTTCTAAGTGTTTCACTGTCCAGAACAGCCACACCTAATTTGTGCCCACACCTCTTGATGCACAGAGCGAGAAAATGACAACATACATGTACACAGATCATACTGCAGGTGTAGGATTTGTGTACAAGCCATAGAGGTGAAAAGTTTGCAACCAATACAATAAAAATAGTTTTAGGACTAATTTGGGGATTTTTTTTTTTTTTAGCTGAATATATTCTGCCTAAGAACACTGCACTTACTTAATCATCTTTGCCACGTGCTTGTCAGGCAGCAATGACGGGTTACCAAGCCCTGCCTGAGCAAAATTAGGATACAAGTCTGCAAAGAACCTAAAGCTAAGCATGTGACCATGATGGCAGGTCAGGTGTCACTGTGGAGAGAAGGGGCTGACTTCTGTAGAGCTGGCAGCGAATTCATGCTTGGCAGATCTGTTTCCACTATGCTTTACTTTCTCCTGCTGTCTTGAAATGACATTACACGCACACCCTTATTGGTAGCCAGAGGCTTAACCATACCACTGTTTTGGTGACAGATGTTCCTGGTTCAGGAAATGCAGTGTAAGTTGTTGTAGTCTCAATAGCAGGGTACTTTGCTGTGTCGTAGAATCACAGAATGGTTTGGATTGTAAGAGACTTTAAAAACCATCTTGTTTCAACCCCACTACGCTGGGCAGGAACACCTTTTGCTAGACCAGGTTCCTCCACTGTAGTACTAAAGTCTCTTAAAATCTGGATTTACATGTTTACCTTATATCACAGATAGAAAAATCAGTTTCTCTAATATCTGAGGAGGCCTCAGTAGGCCACCATCACATCTGGAAAATTTCCAAGGGGTTAGGAAGGAAGCAGCATCCCTGACCTGGTGTGGAACTCCAAATCAGGCACTGGCCAGGCTGCAGGAGTGCCATAAGAGGTGGTGAATGTCCCATCCTCGGAAACGTTCAAGGTCAGGCTGGGCACAATCCTGAAAAAACTGATCGAGTGGAGGGTGTCCCTGTGCATGGCGAGGGGGTTGGAATGAGGTGGCCCTTAAAGTTCCCTTCCAATCCAAACCGTTCCGTGACTCTGTAAGCCTGCCTTCACAGCAGCCAGGCTGAGAGGCCAAGTCCACCTGAGTCAAGCAGCAGCCCAAGCAAGACTCTCATGAGTAACTCTGAGTGACCTGTCAAATTGCCAGACTCCTGAAATAGGTCAGGAACATTTTCTGCTGGATTCTGCCGGACCAGCAGGCTCCCAGCCGCTACAGTCTGTGGCCGAGTGCTGCTCAGGCCTGGGGGGAAGAGATAGTAGCAGAGAGGCATCAAGGATTTCCTCTCACTCTTTGCAGACAAGGCACTGCATAGCTAATTAGTCGCAGGAAAATGCACCATCTGTTATGCCAGTGTAAGATAACAGTATTCCACTTCAGCTTCAGGGAAGACCAGCTTCATAAACAACGCCATACCCAAACCTTCCCTCAAATGGACTCTTTTGGCCACAGGGACCTGTGATGGGAGCTGCTGTTTCTCATTAAACACTCAGTAGGCTAAATGCAAAGACCAGTTTCTTATCTGACATCAAAGGATTCAAGCATAATACACAAGTTAAAGCCCACAGAGAGGGAATAGACTGGTTTCTAACATGTCACATTGCTGCTACAGGTATGAAAATCCTTTAGCTGCCACCGACAGAGAAAAAGTCTTCACCATGGAGAAGACTCACAGGGAATGGGAACAAAGAGGGGTGGGAATACAATGAGTAACACACCTTGCAATGCAGAGAATAATCCAAATTTTTTGCTCTGTAAGGAGTGAGGAACCAGCTTTCTCCTTCTCAACATCAGATTGAAGCTTTCTAGCAAAATAAACCCCAAGCTACCTCTATGTGTTTACACATGCACACACAAACAAGGCTGCCGATAGAGTATGATACACCTAAGTTTGGGAAAACAATCTTGTAGCTTTCTGATAGCAAATTACATTTGCATAATGAAGTGTACTGGCAGGCAAGCTCAAGCTGAGTGGGTGTAGGCAGGTAGTACGCTCCAGCAGTAATTTTAGAGAGCTGTTCCCCTAGCACATTTGAGGAGTTTATGTGCCTCAAATCTTCGGGTGATTTTTAGCTTTTTTTTTCAGTTTTCTTAAAATTTCTGGCATCTTCCTGTTAGCAAGAAAGAAGATACCATCTCCATATGGATAACAGCAAATTCATAATTACTGCACAGGAAGAGATGAACAGACCAGAATCTGCACCTAAATGGAGATGCCCTGTATTTTTTCTGGTGTGTGCCTAAACCCAGCACCCCAGACAAACAGTCCACAATGCCTGAGAGCAGGATGTGTGATGCAGCCCAGTTTTCTCTACTGTCCTTTATCTCTTGGCCTAAAGCCTCAAATCAGGATACACCCCCTATGTGAACATTATTTGAACCCAAATTTGTTATTGCTCAGGTACCTTAAGAATAAACTCTGCTTTTCCACATAGCATTTGAAAGAATAAAGATAAAATTTAAAATATTACAGGCAGTTTCAGATTTGGCTGTGTTGCAGATCTAGGAAGAAGGGTTGTCCTACACAAAGGTGTACCAATTTAGCTAAATTTGCAACCTTGCTATTTATATATTTTTGTATCAACTCACAGGAGTTTAGCTTGCTTTCCTAATTTGCTGAACTAAATTTTAGCTTCTAACCAAGATACACAAGATTTTCTCTGGTATATCTTGACATGTTTTCAATTTACATTAGTTTTCTTAATTGCTGTACAAACATTGTTGAACTGCGCTCTCTCCTCAGGTAGCATTCATACCCAGTGGGATGCTATTTTAGTTCTCAGAGCTAGTAATTCCCGTCCCATCCCTTGCTTTTTCTTGCTTTTTAATGTTGTTTTAAAAAGTGTATTCAGTTTTTGGAGGTTGATCAGAGGGTGAGCAAACCCTGTGCCAAAAGGCAGCCTACTAATTTTGATGTTTTACTGAAATTTTAAAGCAAAAGGCATGAATCTTGTGGCCTGTGCGAGCAAAAGGTTGTACTTTGGTGGTGTTTTACTTGATTGTATTTGTTCATGTTGGAATTGCACCTTAAGCTGAAGTCCAGCAGCACTCATGAGTTGAGTAAATTCTTCTGATCATGTAATCCATCAGTGTATTCCTGGATCTCTTCAGCCTAAAGGGAAAACACAAACTTCTAAGCATTTTTGTCTGATCTTTAAGGATGAGCAGTCAAGCATCCTTACTGAGCTATTTAGACAAATGCTACAAGAGCTACACTAAAAATCACTGACAGACATGCAGGTAAATGATGGAACCACTGGCTGGACTCTGTACAGAGGCTAACCAAGCTAATCAGGACATGGGAAACTGTTGGACATGATGTGAGGGAACTGTTACACATGTAGATGCCCCATCCCCAGAAACGTTCAAAGTCAAGTTGGATGGAACCCTGAGCAACCTGATTTAGTTGAGAATGCCCCTGCTTATTGCAGGGTCGTCAGACTAGCTGGGCTTCAAAGGTCCCTTCCAACTCAAATTTTTGTGTGATCCCACAAGAAATAGCTGTGTGAGACACTGACAGGTGGTGCCACAAAGGACGGATGGACTGATGTCACAGGCAGCTGAGGGGGTGTTGTGTGAGACCTGGCCAAACTCCACAGATAACTGGGGGGAGCACTAAGGGCCTTTAGGGAAAGGCCTTGAAAAGCTGCCAAACCCACGGAACTCTGTCAGGCATATCACATCAGACAGGTAACAGAATCAGAAATATCAAATTTGTTGTCTGGGAGGAAAAAGTAATTTGAAGTTGTTGATTTGTGAATAAACTGAGGGGGACATAAGAAGGTACAGGAGGGGTGAAATGAAGGCTTAAGAGATGTGAAAAGGGATAATAAGGTCTGCAGATGTTGTAAGTGGGGCTGTCTGGGGGTAGCTGGCAGTCTGCCCTGCCCTTGGGCATGGCAGCTGGAGCAAGAGAGTGAAAAAAACCCACAGCTGCACTGTCACCATTTGAACGGTGCCTGGTTGTGGCCTCAGGAGAACAGGATGAGAGCAGTCCACCCCTGCACCCAGAGGGACCACATGGAGCATCCTTGTAACACCATGCGGACGCCCCTTCCAGGTCTGGTGGCTCTGGGGGCTGAGCACTGCTGCCTAAACAAACTCCCAGTCCCAGTCCTTGCTGCTCTCAGGTGCTGCTCCAGGAAAGGGCCAAGAGATGCACACTTGTGACATCCCACCATTCGTGTCTCCCAGTCCAGTTCCAGTGCCTGTCATCTCATGGTTACAGGTCCAAGCCATCAACATTTGCAGTAGTGATGTGCTGCAAAAAGTCCTTGAAAGTCTCAGTTTGCACAAGACTATGAAGGACTGGGAGAAGCTTTGGAAAACCTCACCTGCCAATATTAGGGCACAAACAGTTGTCAAGAATATCAGCCAGTGTCTAACATTTTTATTTTTCTCTGGTGTAGGAGTAATTTTAAAAGCCTTTTAACAAGGTAATCACTTCCCAATAACTGAAAATGAGTTGTCTTTATATCAGCCGAGGACTTGATCACCCCCTGCCCACTCTATTTCTTTCCTGCACAGGAACTTCCCCCTTTGTGCTCATCTGCTTACTCATGGCTCCACTACAGAGCCCTGTGATGCCTCTGAGCAGTGAGGTTTACATCAGAACAAATGCCAAGATGAATTCCTCTGTTTCTGTGTGCTCAGACTAACAAGATCAGCATGCAGAAGTGCAGTGCCTGAAGTTTAAAATTAATTTGAAGTTTCTAAGACAGCTCTCTAGAAAGTAGGTTATTAAGAAGGGATGAAATTTTTGAGTTTAATTGCGCTGTCATTTGTCATTTTTGTTAAGTCCAACAGCATCCTTGTGCAGTAGCTGAGAATTAGGTGCGGAAGTCGTAACGGTGGATCAGGAATCTGGGACCTGAACTAAGCTGGCATTAAGGCAATCCTACATCAAAGAGGTCATGTAGTTCGGTGGGGAAATGTGGCATTAAGCTCACAAGAGCATTCAGGGTAACTGCTTCATTTTACAGGTTTTGATACTAACCTGCTCACTCTTCTGGCAGAGCAGATTTTTCAGTTAGGCATGAGGAATGGAGCTCCAGAGAGGTTGCTTGTGACGTCTGGGGGTTTAACAACTAGAAATGTAGCTGGAACAATAACTTCTTTAGAAGGTACTGTTTGAGAATAACCTCATTCTGCCGGTGAGTGCTGATGACAGGACAGCAGGAAAGTCAGCCCCAGTGCTTCCTTCCTGCTTCAAGGAATTATCTGAATGATGGCTGAACCAGCATTGACTTTTCTTTTTTTTTTTCAAAGTGACATTACAGTGGGAGGAGAGGGCCAGAAGAAGAGTTCCTACAGACCATTCCAGGTTTACTGCCCATTGCATTGCTATCTCCAGCGCTGATATGTAGATCTGAGAAGGCTGTATTCCCAATCTCGCCCTGTATCAGTGCAAGCCAGCTGCCCAGCCTCTCTGGCTCTACAGCCAGTCTTGCTCAGACTTAGGGCCAGGGCCATGGGAATTCCCTGGATGAGCAGAGCAATGTATAGGGTCTTCATAGCACAGGGGTTACACTTTTAAGTATTTAATTTTCTGTGGAAATGAAAGAAAACAGAAAGCCTTGTCTAGCAAGAAGGATGGCTGCTTTGGTAAATCATAGACAAGAAGCAAGGGAAGTCGGTGACTGTTGACTCCGACTTGATTCAGCAGCTCTCATTAAATAAGGGATATGAATTTCTGTGTCCTCTTGCGGGGAAAAGGAGGATCAATCCAGCTCATCACCAGGCAGGGATTTCATGCCATCCCGAAAAACAGTAGGATGATGAATCATGGAATGGTTTAGATTGGAAGGGGCCATAGAGATCATCTCATTCCAAGCCCCTTCCATGGGCCAGAACACCTTCCACTAGACCAAGCTGCTCAGAGCCCCATCCAACCTGGCCTTGAACATTTCCCATTATGGGGCATCCATAGTTCCTCCGGGCAACCTGTGGCAGTGTTTCACCACCCTCAGAATGAGAAATATCCTTCTTACACCTAAATCTACCTTCTTTTAGTTTGAATCTATTAACCCTTATCCTATATTTACATGCTCTTAAGTCCCTCTCCAGCTCTACTGTAACTCCCTTAGGTACCAGAAAGTGCTCTAAGTTCTCCCTGGAATCTTCTCCAGGATGAACAACCCCAACTGTCTCTGTCTTTGCAGGAAAGGTGCTCCAGCCCTTTGAGCATCATCGTGGCCTCCTCTGGACCCATTCCAACATGTCCATGTCTTTCCATGAATGGAATCTTTAAAAAACCAACAACAAACAACCCAGGGGTATTTATACACTCATTTGTGTAGGGGTGGCAAACCATCACCACCAGTCAAAGTGTAGGCAGAGCAAGAGCTGCCATCACAGCTGCAGAGCACTTGGGATGGCAGCCAACAACCACCCATTGCCCTGTGGAGGTGACTAATGTAGTCCAAAAAGAAGAAGAGGGTAAATTATAAAGTCTTCACAGATCAGTTTAGCTACCAACCAACAGGAAAAAAAAATGTATTTTGTAAGAGACACAAGGTTCGACATGAAGCAGAAAAGACTTTTCTCCTCTAGAAACAGCTTCAAATAGAAGGCCTCTCTAGGCTTTTTGTGATTCATTTGGTCCTACTGTGACTGGCCAAGCTGTGCCTTTAAAGAGGAGGATACCCTTTTGACTTGATTAGAGAGACTTCCAGGGATGTCTCCAAAGTGTAAACAGACGTCTGCTATCCACTCCAGTAATCTCATTGATTTAAGAGGATCATTTACAATGTTTGGAAGGAGAGGAGAAAATAAAGAGAATTTGTCTCCACTGAAATTTGGTTCTTCAGTTAAAAAAATGCTTCCTCTGTGAAATACATGGTGATTATGTACTGCTCCTGTCACCTCTTGCTGATGAGTGTTGGGGTATAAGACAGAGGAAGAAGGGTGGAGAAGAACCTACAGAGTTTTCATCCCCACCTTGTGCCCTCCTAGGTTTAACGCAAGATGAAGTGGCATCAAGTAGCACAGTGTAGGATTTTTTTCAGGTACTCTTCTCCTTTGAATTGACTTCATAAGATTTAGAATACCTGGAAGAATTTAGAAATATTAGGGAAAATGTTCAGTTTATGTAGTTGTTATGTACGCATGTGATTCCTTTTTCTGTTCTCAAAAGGATCACATTCAGTTTTACAAGCACCATGGTGCCACGCATTCATATGTCACAAGTAGGCACAATTCATTCTAGGATCAACCACTGTTGTGCTCCTGAAGGGGGAGATGCACAGCATGACCCAGAGGACTTATAACCCTGTACATGGGCAGATGTGTCACAGGAGTGTGTAGAATCTCCTGTGGCAGCTCAACCTCAATTATGAGAATTTTAACACCCACTACCCAACAGACTGAGCAGAGCAGCTGCTTCTGAACATTGATTCTTACAACAGTTTCAGGATAAACACAAAAAACCTGATACCTAGCACTTTATAATACCTCAAGGTTTTGAAAGGAAGTGCCTTATTTCAGTCATTGCAATCAGATTTCTCTGTGAATCTTCCAGAGACCCCTGCCATGAACAGGTATCTCATGACAGGAGGAATCAGAGACACCTGATTCAGTAGAAGACTTGAGATGATCAGACCAAAGGATCGACAAAAACCCTACAGCTACCAGAGAGACAATAATTTACACAGATATTGTACTCTGCCACCAGAAAACCAGGGTACAGTCAAGATATGAGTCTAGATTTTAAGCCTTAAAAACCTGAAGGTCTTCAGTAGTTCCTGACTGGCAGAAGAAAGCCAGGGCCTTGGAAGGATTGAAGGGAAATAGCCTCTGGTCAAAGAGACAGTGGTGTTTCTGGGCAATATCAATGGGAGTAAGTGGTTCATTTTGATCCTAAAGTGGAACGAATATTAATGCCAACTTAAAAAAAAATAAAGAGAGAGAAACAGAATAGAAAATAACAGTTAATACACACAGTGTTCCTTCAGAGTGTCTCCTCAGACCCTCAGGCACAGGTTCTCACAAACTCAATCTGCATGGCTCCTCCAGGGTGAAGGAATCTGCAAGTGATGAATATAAAGAATATGGATACTGGGATTGTTGCATACTATCCTAAACCAATTGCTGACCAGATTTATTCACCCACTTTTTAGAGGTTCTGATTATGGATGAAAGAAGGGTAAAAGAACAGGCAGGAAATGGGAGAGAAAATGCAAAGCATTAACATTAAAGGAGGCAAGTGGAGTAGAAGCAGGTATCCTAGTTACACAGCTCCAGTCTGTTCCACCTTACTGAGGAGCAAAGTTGAGCTTTTATGGAGTCAGAAGAGCTTTGCATTTACACAGGCAGCAGGAACACCCTGGACTGTAGGCAGCTCCCCGGCACCCAAAATTCTCCAGCTGTTCTACTGTGTAGCTACAAGGTCTCCTGGGAGCACCAAGTTAGTGACAAACACCTGGCTTACTGAAACGAGGAGAGGATGAGGAAGCAAAAGTACCACACCACCCAAGATGCTTCTGGTGCCACAGGTGGCATAACTCCTGCCACTGGGATGTATCCTCAGCACTGTCTTGGCACCAATGATTAATTTTGGAAGACAAGATGAGCCAGAGCACAGAGATTTCCATCAGCCCAATATCTCAATTGCAGACTGGCAGCTGTTTATCAAACAAGATGTTTCTAGCATCCACCTTCTTTGTAATCATGCCCCAGTGGGATACCAACCACCTTCTGATGTCTCAAGGGACACAAGGCAGGCAGCAAAGAAAGGTTCATGACAATATTTTCCTGCTAGCAAAAAGAAAATGAGTAATGCTAGCATGATTACCCATTAAATTTGTCAAAGAATATGAAAATTGTGATCATCCAGCTCAGGAATGTTAGAGGAGGGTAATCAGGATTGCAGCTGTATTATTTTATTTCCAGGAATGTGCATCTTTTCTTAGAACCATTTTCACTTGGAAGGAACAGGAAGGCTCTACCGCTGCACTTAATGACTGTCACTGCAGGGTGAGATACTGAGCATGATGAAACACTTGAGTTATGTCTCCTACTATGGCATGAATGCCAGATACATTCTTGCTATAAACTCACACTATTATTCAACAACAAGACCTGTCAGTCATGGTGTGTGTGTCTGCACCTCTCCAGAACTCTTAGCAGGTACCACTGCTTGCAGGTAGTACAGCCCTGCATTAACTTTTGAGAGGGAAGAATTTAATTTCTATTCGTGGTGGAAAAAGAAGCAAAGGCAAGGATTTGGACTGCCTCCATATCTGCTTCTCTTCAAACTTTCCAAGTGTGTGTTTATTGATACTCCTCACAAAACAGCTTTAATTGCAATATTCAGACTTAGATTTTATTAAAAATGCAAAGTGTTACAGGATTCAGATTTCAGTGGTTTCAAAAGAAAAAAGCTGCTACCCAGGTTGCTAGAGGTTTTTTAATGCCTACCAGCAGATGATCTTTGTTAACACCCATCTTAACAAAACTAGAATCTAAATCACAGCAAGGGTTTTATTTTCTTCATAAACCGTTAAACTGAGACTATTTAAAAAGTGAGGTGTTTACAATTCTTTGGTGTATTTTTTAATCTAGAGACCTCAAATACTACTTGAATTTGCTGGGAAAGGTGCTTTGGAGAATTGTTAATATATCATTTGTTTGCACTGCACATGTAAGTTGAATGATAAAAGCAGATACAGACTGTAAGGTACATTGTTAAAGGCTGAAAGAAACCCCGTATCTTTGTTTTGATGTCAGTGAAGCCACCCTTCTGGTTTTTATTGTTTTGGCTATTTGGCCAATTATTCACTTTCTTGAAGTGTGACATGAATGGTGAAGTAGTAAGATTGTTCTTTCTGCAACCTGTACTTGGTTTATTCTTAAATATTTGTCCTGCCAGGTCTCAACAGTTATTGCAGCTGTCAGTATTATCCCCATCCTACAACTGTGGGAGAAAAAGCCCTGAATGCAAAGAGATGCAGGAACATGCTCAGTGTCATCCTATGCACATAGCAGGCACATTCCCCTGCCCCAGGCAAGTCTCAGACCACCAGAATATGAGAAATACCACAGAACATTTAATTTGCTGTCCCTGAAATACACAGATTCAGGAAAGAGAATTTATCCTCAGTAGTTTGTTCCTGTTTAAAGATCTGAATTTGAAGGCACCCAGAAAGCCGTTACAAAGCTGTTTTGGTGAAGTGAATTTGTGGATTCAAATAACACTGAACACAGCATGCAAACCAAGACCCACCTGTCAAAGGAAAATCAAGTCAAGAGGAGTTCAAACAAAGCCCACATCTTAATTCTTATTACTTATGGATATGCAAATACATTTGTGTAGGCAACAAAGGTATTGCCATAAACACGTGCTCAAATGACATTCACAGAGGACTGTTTTCTGCCTCATCCTTTTCTTCCTTCCCCTACACTCCTGACGGAGATTCAACCTAAATGGGTCATGAATTGACTACCTTTGATGTGAAGGGTAAACATTTCATCTCCTGCTCTACAAAGTCTGCCGGTTAATATTTATAGGGATTGAGGAATATTAAGTTATTTGAGAAGGAGCATATACATATTCCCACAAATACAGAGAAGGAATGGAAGGGAAGAGATTGTCAAGGTTTACAAAGACATCAGATCGTGAAGAGTCTTGTGAAGACATCAGATGGTGAAGGAGCTAGTTATTTACAAAAGGAAGCGAGTTGTTTTAATGAACACATTTCATGAAAGTTTAATATTGTCTTATGTTGTGCATCTTAAATTCCAGGCTCCTGAAAGAAGGTGATTTCATGTGAATCTCCACTTTCCTTGTTCATTCAGCATTCCTGGTAAAAGCATTAAGCCTAGAGCTACAAAGAAAAGTAGAGAGATTTCAGAAGGAGACCTTCAAAACTTTTGATTTATGCAAGTTTCTTGATTTTAGAAGGTTTTGCTTCATCTCGGAAGTGCTGATACAGGGCTTCAGTGGAAGCCCTGGCTGACATGAGAAATCATAAACCTCATCAGAGATCTGGGATTTCTTTCTCAAAAAAAGAGATGAATGTAGCCTGCAGACAGAGAGTGTACTTGTTCGGACTCCTTAGTCTGGCAGAGAGCAAAGGTCAGGCTACAGCAGCTGCACTTTCACTAAAGGAAGAAAGCTGTAGGCTTTGCATTTTTCATCTCACCCTCAGCCCTTTTCAACTCCACGACCTTATGGATATCAATATATTCCTTAAATTTCTCTTCTACTGTATGTTGGGTAAGTTTTGGTATTGCTCCTCACCATTCCATTTCACCACACTGTTCATACATGGGTTGTTTCCCTTTGAAGAGAAGATATATTCCACCTGTTACCCCACCTGACATTTTACTTCTTAATAGCCCATCATATGCTAGCTGGAGTAATTTGTGCTGCAGCAGCTTGGAAGTTCTTCCTAGTTTTTCCCCTGCCAAGTTACTGTTTCCCTTTCTCATCACCTTTGGTCTCAGTCCTTCTGAGCTGTGCAGATGCAGATGAGAAAGAGCTGTATAATTAAACATGAGAGGGGCAGCATACATCCTTGTCACTTGGTGAGGTGTGCCATGGACGTACCTGAAAGCACAGGATGTTCTCAGCAGCAGCTGCTGAGGACAAGGCTGAGCCTATCAGTACTACAAAGTGCTTTGAAAGATATTGGTAAACACTGTAACGAGAGTAAAAGCAATTTGAGGTGTGTGAGGGTAAAAGTAATCCAACTGATGTGTTTAGTTCAGTTCTCTGCTTTGCTAGCATCTCCAGGTGCCTTCTTCTAGGTACTTTGTGGCTCTAGGCCAGCATGCCTATAACCTATATGCCCTCCAGGACAATCAGGTTCATGAATTGCAAGGTGTAAGAAGACCTCAAGATCCATTAGGGAATATATGGGGGCTGAACCTTGTTTTCTTCATAATCTATGGTGTGCCTAATATCCAAGATAGAGAATAAGGTGGGAAAAGTGGGGTTACAGGTACTGCACTGTGCTTTATTTCAAGAGACAGGTGGTCATATCAGCCCCTTCTCTAAACAAATGGTCTGGGTAGGCACCTGGTGAGAGGTGGGAACTTGCTGAATCCTCACATGAATCAAAATCTCACTCAGAGCCAGTAGTAATGCAGGGTACTCAGGGTAGTAATGCAGAACTAGAAACTTCTCAGATAGTGTAGGCACAATTACCAGTTACAGAACCTCCATCACCAACAAGCCCTAATCCTTTGGAGTGACTAAGAGGATTTCTGATAGTAACTCCATAATGCCTAGCAGGCCTGAGAGAGTTTTAAATCATGTGGTTTACTTGGTGTTTGGTCTCTAGGGGTTGGAAGCAGGGTACACAATGCAGCTGGCAATAATTCCACAAGGACCTGGCAGAAGTACTGATTTCATCTGCAGAGAGCTCTCATTCAGCAAACATACCTATTTTGTCACAATTTAGTTTCAGTTTTTGAATGCTGTTGACTTGCAGAGCTGCCAAAACTGCCTAAACCTCCAATTACAGTTACTAAGGAACAAACAGATGAGCAGATGGGTACATAGTGCAGGTGGATGGTTCCCCTGTTATAATGCAACTTTAAGTGAGAGCAAAATGCAGAGTGAGGCTATTTGTGCTGCCCTTGGGAGGAGATGGATATTTGCCTTTAACTCTATTGTGCATGTAGCACTGGAAGTTTGCAAAAAGGTGTTTCTTTTCCTTATGCATAAAATGCCCCTAAGACCTCAAAACAGCTTTGCTACTTGCAAATTTGAAGTATTGATTATTTACCAGCAGTTTGACCAAAACAGAAATAATATATATAGTAATCTAAATATACGATGCTATATATAATATGTTTATAATAAAACATATGTATATGTTTATAATAAAACAACATACCACATATAATAAATATATGTTGTATATTTTATATATAATGTATATACAGATAATATTTTTAAAAAGGCCCTGATGATCCTCTGCTTGGAAATGTCTGGAATTTCCCCAGCTGAACCAGAATTTCTGCTGCTCCTTGGTACGGATTCTTTGGAAAGTTTTCCTCAGTTACTCTTTGAGAACATAATATGCTTTGGCAGGAAGGTTCTCATGTCCTTCAGGATAAGCCTCTCTCTCTATGTTAGTTAATTAGTTAGTACTTTCTTACTTAATTTTGAAATTCAGAGTTTGCTTCCAAACCAGTTTCGCCTTAACTCCTTCCTAGTTTGTGTTCAGGAGCCTTAAGATAGAAATGATTATGCCACTGTAACCCCAACTTTCCAGAATCAGAAGGCTTTGTACCATAGTAGGGGTATACAGAGGAGAAGCCAAGAAATAAATGAAGAAACTCTGTCTGTGAAACCTTTCCCAGCTGCCTACATACCTCCCAAGGGTCAGGGAGGAACAGTTATTTTCTTCGTGAGAAGTACCAGGTAAAAGAAACTGGCAATATTAGGTGTTGAAAGGCACTCTCCAGCTCAGCCCAAACTCTTCCCTTTGAACATTCAGTATAATTTCTCCAAGGAAAATAAATTCACCATATCAAATCCCTTTCATCAGCCCACTCTGTGGAAAGCTGCCTTGTCAACCACACCCTGTCCGACTGCTTGTTTTTCCAAAGTGTCTCCCCAAAAGAGCATCCTCTCCACTCACTCTCCTCTCTGAAAGGCTCCCAGGAGGACTGGATGATCTTTCCCCTGTTATTTAGTTGTTCACCTCATCTGGAAGAGAAGCAATTATCCTCAACTGGGCCAAACCCAGTAGATCTTCCTGGGCCAGCTGTGATGGCTCTTATCAGCAAACATCGCGTGACTTCCCGGCTGTAAGGTGATCTCTGCTCAGAAAGGGCAGCAGCACAAGCTTTGAGCGACAGACATGAGGCTAAAAAGGAATGATCCCCAAGCAGTCATGTAAAAAACAGGAAGTCTCATTAGTACATCTGATCTCTAAGGATTATATTTTACAGTTGAAAATCAGACAGGAAACAGTGCACATGTTGCTTCCATGTAGTCTTCTTCCAGCTACAGGTAGAAAATGATTTATGTCATCTTTATCATAAGTGTCACCACCCTTGTGACAGCACTGCATTTCTGTTCTTAATTGGATGTTTCTGATTTTTTGAATAGATATTGTTTTATGCATTTGCCTTTTTTTGGTTTCCATAATTAATTTGTTGCCACAGGCTAGATTGAATAGGGACAGGTTTTGAATGTTTGGCACTTAGCTTTGACCCAGCAAGTTGTCTTAAAATATGCACCACCTGGGTAGTCCCTCTGTATTAGAGCTCACATGGCTATAGTGGAACAAAAATGTCATGCCCTTATTGATACTAAGTATATGCTTTTTCCAGTCGGTGTTGATTAGTCTCCCTTGGAAATAAGAGGCTGACATGAAATGCGAGTATTTCCTTCCTCCTATATAGATTAAGGCAAAGATTTTTAGACGTGATTAGAGATTTTGCTGGCAGAACATGAAGCAGTGTAAAGGCATAGATTTATTTTTCTTCTAATTACAGAATAAGACACTGGAATACCATTTCCTTTGAAATCAAAAGACTGACATCATGAATGACTTCTGAAAAATGTGATCTTCTAGCAATGCCAGAGCTGGAATCTCAAGTTGTTTATACCAACATCATTTGTTTTGCAGTTCACATTCATAAAGTTCATTCTTATTGATTCTTCATGATTTGTTCAATGGGGACATTTTATAATTCCATAACAGACAAGCATCTCCCTCATAAATGTATTTTATATGCAAACACTTATTTCTGCAGACAACAGCAAGAAAGCACCACAGAACTTCATCAGCTGCAGGGCTAGTTTAGAGGAGTGGTTCCCAGGCCAGAAGATGCCAACACAGAGAGCAAGGCAAAGAGACATGGTTGGGTGGTGGGCTTCGCAGTGCTGGATTAGTGGTTGGACACAATGATGGTCTTTTCCAGCCTAAATGATTCTACAATTCATACAGTCAAGATTTATTCATGAGTGGATAATGCCCCTGGACATTTTCCACCTCTTTGACACTGACCTTGTGTGTTGCTCTTGTTGATCTCTCATTATCACTGTGTCATCACGACCGCCGACAAAGAGCAGCTGGATGGATTCAGCACTGATTTATAGCAGCTAAAGTTTTGCTCTAGGAATTTCAGACACACTGGCACCTTTCTATTGATCACGCTTCAAAGAAAGGCCCAGGAACTGAAGACAAATCTCTTCTGAGTTGTTCAAAGCAGATTTTCTCACTTTCTCAAATCTATCATTATGAGGCCCTGTTTTTCCTAATGCAGCTGTTAACTGAGTTGGCTGTTAAACTGATGTTTTATATGCTTCCCTTTGCTTTTACACTAAAACACACTCCAATTGTAATCATTTTTCCGGATTTTCTTCTCTTTTTTTTTATGCTCTGGAGATAAGCAAGACAGTTCACAACACTTACTATTTGTATCATTTTTCAATTCCAATTTATCTATGATTGCACATTTTCAATGTTATCAAGGTGCAGAAATACCACTAGCTTATGAATTTTTGCATGCTTTTTCTAACCCTTTCCATTTTTTGCTAAGGAGTATTCATAGATCAGTGATCAGTTGGATATCCTGGATGGCCAATTTATTAATGCAGATGTGCTTGGTCTCTCCCTCAGTTTGTTAAGAATCGTTATTTTTGGAAATGAGACAGAGAAGATGTATTGTAATTTCTAGTGTCTTCATCTTAATGGATACAGCTCTGTGACATCTTTGTCAGTACAGTGGAAAAGAGAGAATGAATTAAAATTTCTGTGTTTGAGGCTTATTGTTTTGAACTATACCAAAAGAAAATGTCATTTGTTTTCATTTTCAAAACTAATAAAAAATTAAAATGTGTCAGCTGGTCAGTGATCGACTCTTTCTGGCTGCATTGCATGAGTCAGTTCTTCTCTTGTGCAGCAGCCTGGCATCGTATCTGGAAGCAGTACGTCTCTGTTGCTCAGGGACAAGAACAGAGGTGGGGGAGTAGGTGCTGCTTTACCTGTGAAGAGACACTTTTGGATAGGAAGAGTTCATCCTCATTCTGCTGGAGTCACTGAATGGTGAATCCTTAATTTAAAAGCACAAGTAGTAGCAGAAATGCCTGACAAGTGAGTTGCAGTATGTCAAGACACACCTGAGCTCACACTGCAAGTTTTCGGTGAGAAAATAACTGTTTTGCCAAAACTGTGCTTACAGCACTGTGTCAGTTTTATCCACACATTTTTTCCCCCATTTTGTTTTGTGATCATTTATCTGTTCTGCTTACGTACTCTTTTCTGTCTGATATCCAGGTTATCAAGTATTTGGAAAGGAGACTGCTCATGCTATCAGTCTGATCAGCATTCAGCACAATGAGACTCAGTTTGAGCTGTGAACCCTACATGTATCTAGACAAACACCTGACCTTGAAGCCAGATGGGAAAAGGACACTATTAATTCAGCCAGGGACGATATGTACATTTTCAATTAATTAATGTACAGTTCTGGCTTCCCTCAAGACAACTTAAGGCAGGAGAGAGCTGAAGTGTAGAAGAAATTCATCACAGATGTGAATTTTCCTGTGATGAGTGCTTCATAATATCTCAGTGCTAAGATCGAATCTCCGCTGCAGCCCAATGCCCGTGCTGTATTACTACACACAAGGTCAGCTCTAAACGTGTTCCAAAAAGGGACAATGTAAGTGCTAGTCTGGGGACAATTCCTTAGCTGAAATTCCATACAGAGAAACTGTTTGGGAAAACATGTAATGTTTCCACGTCTGCATTTACACTGTGTGTTGAACAGTGGTTGCAGGAAAGTTGCTAAACCCCTTTGTTTAAAGTGTGATGACTTAATTATTTTTTAATTTTAGAGTATGAACGCAGAGCAAAACAAAGCCATCTCTCTTTTCTGGGCAATCCACATAGAGTGTGGCTGACAGAGGTCCTTGAAAGCTGCAGAATGATATTAAGTGATACTAAAGCCAAGATCCCTTTTCTATTATTTAATATTAATTGTGTGTTCTGTAACTGTACGCAATGCATCTTCCATGCCATGGTTTACAGAGAGAATGAAACCCCTCTAGAATCAATCCTTCACAAAATGAAAAGGACTTTGCCACTCTACAAAAATAGCTGTGAAATATTATTGTATTTTGGTTTTGACACTGCGGTCATATTTTTCCAGTACCAAGCAAAGCAAAAGGCAAATTCCTCTAGAACAAAGAATAAAATATTTTGCTTATGCATACGTGGAAAGAGTTGTCAATCATGCAAGCAAAACTACAAGTTATCAGGAAATTCAAGGGTTATGCTACAAAGGGCAAATCTAAAAACTGCTTAGTAATCATAGACTTAATGTCTTGTGTGCACTTAAACATCTGCAAATTGAATAGAGGAATAGAATGGATGTTGATGTCTTGCCTTTATAGAAAAATATTGTTTTGATAATAAAGTCTTTTCTAGTATGTGCTCAAAATTAAAACAGAATAAAACAGGATTTCCAAAAATACTTCATTCCTCTCAAAGACTCAGAATCCCCAAAAAAGCTGCAAGATTTTTCAAGTGCAAGTTGCTTTGCAATGAATGCTCTTTAAAAGCATTGGGTTTGAAATCTTCACCCAAATATTACATATGAATTCACTACACATTCTTTTTGCTGAACACCAGTGGACTTTGTAAAGCAGAAAGAAGCAATTAAAAATATCTCTGTGATGTACTTACGCTTATCCAAACTAATCTCAAACTAATCTTGAATTTTACACTCTGCAGAGTGGCAAAAGCAAGCTATAAAAAGAAATAACAGCTCCAGACCAGAGGCTTCTGTTACCTCAAATCTCACATTGTTAAATCTGTGTTTAGGGAGGATAGGAGAGATCTATAGCCATTAAAAGCACATTAAATTATCCCATTAGGCTAAAGTGTAGAAACGTGACCTGTTACACTTCTATTTTTATTATGGCCATCCTTATGCCTGAGAGGTTGATGTGCGTGCTGCAGAAATACCAAGCTGTGAAGAACAATCACAAATAAAGGGGCTGATGAATTGCTAAGAAATCTCTTAATGACAGCTTCTGTGCTAAATACGATTTGGGCTCCTATTTGGACATCAAAAGCATAACTGAGCTACCTGAGCAGTGGCTTTTTGGTGTGGATTAGAAATGCCCCAAAATCTGTGTATCAAAGCTACTATTTTTGTATTATGTTGATCAATAACCATGACCAACACTCCTCCCTCCTGTGATTTATGAAAACAGTCACAAAGGGACTACAGGATAGCTACTGCCTCCTGCCAAGATGCAAAGGCACAAAAATGTGGCATCAACTGTGTCTGGCAGGATCGATGCCTTCCACCAGTCCTAATGTGAAAAGAAAGGGAGTCTCCTGAAGATTTCTAGGCCACCCTCGTGCCCAGGTCCCATCGCTAGTAATTGAAGGGTATTTGAATGTTGCACTTGGCATTGAAAATCTTGAAAAATAAGCACTCCAACCTTACAAGACAGGCTGGAATATCTTCTAGTTATACCATGGCAGTAAGTCTGAACAACAGGTGTTACTCCATGTTGTTTGCCTTTTTTAAAAAAGACAGGTCACAGCTTTTTCAGCCTCTGTCCTTCTGAAGGAGGACTTTTCAAGAATCTCATATTAAAAAGAAATTGCACTGAAAAGCTTTTAATCAATATAATTTATTCCCTTAGTGCTGTAACAGTATCAATTAGGGTGGTCTGGGTTTGGTTTTTTTTTTTTTTTTGCTGTTACTGAAGTACACTTTTACTTGTAAAAGTAAAAGCATCTGTGCAGCTGAAGGCAGCTTCTCTTTTACTGGTAGCATGAAAATACCTAAAGGCTCCAAACAGAACTCATGGCCCTGGGTAGTTTTGACCCTTGTTGCTCCAAGTAACATGGAAAATAATTTTTCTATCTTGTGAACATTGCTGAGCGGACAAATATTTTTCCCTGTTCTGCATCAGGTAGTAATTGAGTTATTTGTCATTTCTATTTAAAGATGTTCTATTTTTTTTATTTGGACATAAACTTCCAGAAATTGATGGTTTTTTACACATTTCTCTGCTATATTAAAGGCAAGGTCAGGACACGGAAATAATTCCTCACAAAAGTGCTTTGCAGTCATGTCATGGATCAGACTCTTTTTTGATGAGTGAATCCGGCAGATTCCTGTAAGTATCTCATCTTAATGCATTTTCTGCAGCCCCTAAATGCTATCTGATGTGTCCTTAATGTGACTTCTCCAGCTTTTCTACAAACTTTTTAATTAATGCACAAATTCTCAGGGAGCAGCACTCAAACCTTAATTCCAGTATTCAGAGAAATGCGTGCCCCGTGGGTCTCAAGGACTCAATTTCCACCAATAAAAATGAAGCAAAGGGGGAAAAAAATTACTTCAATGCACAGCTACTTTTGTGATGGCATGGATGTGGGTTGCAGCATGCACTTGCTGAAGAAAGGCAAAAAAAGTGTCTCCCCATGGACTACCAGCTCCCTACCAGAATTTGCATCTGCCACTGCTGTGCTTTGATGGTTGGTAATTATCAGGCTAAATACCTTTATTTTTTAGGTGGAAAGCACACCCAGTCAAAAATAAAAAATTTCCAGGAAAAACTACTTTAATGTCTCAGTCCCTCTGCAGCTGAAAGAGGTTTTGCAGTTTTTGAAGACTTTTGGGTTTATGCTCCCATTCAAACAGACTGGACATTTAGAAAGAAATGAATTTCTATCAGAAGAACAAAAAAAAGAATTCTGGTTTTGTTTGGATTTTAAAAGGTCAAAAGCAAGCCCAAATTTTCAACTGGCCCTTTAAATTTTATTTATATTCTTTCCAGATAATAATTTGCAAAAAATCCCCCATAATGTGGGTATAAATAAGTGACAAAGGTGAGGAGAAAATTCACCACGCCAAAATACAATAGGGAAATACCTTCTCATTCTGACACCTCATGAGCCAATTGAAGAACACAGAGACGTCTTTGGGCAGAGCAGGAGTCCCTCCCAACCACGTGGCACATTGCAGCAATGTGGCAGTTCATTTATTCCCCGCTTCACTTTCAGCTTCCTAATTTCTGTGGCCACACCAGCTTTGAGAGTGCCCC
Organism: Gymnorhina tibicen; assembly: GCA_013399875.1. Taxonomy (NCBI): domain Eukaryota; kingdom Metazoa; phylum Chordata; class Aves; order Passeriformes; family Artamidae; genus Gymnorhina; species Gymnorhina tibicen. Next base: position 107,921 of record VXAZ01001983.1, on the reverse strand, counting down.
CATGGGAACACGTTCTGCAGACAAGTGTCTGAAGAGCAGGTGGAAAGAACAGATCCCTGGCTGTAACCTCGCATTCAGCCCAATTCTCAGTGTTAGAATTGAGTTCTTTGAATGACAGGCTTCTATAAACACAGGGCACACCACAGTAATCAAGATAAACACTGTCAAATGAGGTTCACATAAACCTGTCCTTGGCTTGGGCCCTGGTCCCTCTGCAGTGGCAATGACCAAGTATTGGTGCAGCAGTTCCGGGTGAAGGAAATCTCCCTGTGCCTCAGCTTATCTCAGTGAGCGACTGCACCCATACTCGGGGTGAATGCTTAACACACGCTTCCCTACCCCGGCATCCTGAAAACATAAATTCTGCAAACTGCAGCATAAGCATTCTTCTGACTTCTCCCGGTAATTGGTTTGATGGATACTAAGAGCTGGAGAAGCAATATAGCCTGCACAATTTATTGCTATAGCTAATTATGGAGAGTGTACGCGTGCAGCATGGTACACTGAAAGAAGGTATACAAGTGCACACAGGTTCAAAGTATCCTTCTGATGAAAGCCCCAAACAAAATTTCCTGAAGTACTTCCAATCAACATCTTAGAAAATGCAATCCAATCTTAACATAGTTAGTATCCTCACGAAGTAACCTTCTATGGCCAGCTTAAAAGTATTTGGCTAGGCATCAGCACTTACATTTAAGTACTCTGAACATTTTGAGCCACGAATTCTGAAATCCTTTAAACAAGGTGGAAACTTAATATTGTAATTGCTCACTGTAGGAAATAAGGAGAATTCACCAACAGCTTGGTAAAAACCAGTCAGCTTTAGTTATGTCAGTCAGAAATTGTTTATCTCTCGTGCTCCTCACTCAAGCACGAGATCTCTCTCTTGAGGTTACCAAGCCTGCCTTCCTCCACTGAAAATGATGAAAAGTCAGTGATCAGCAAACATCCATTTCATCCGGATGGTTTTTTTGACTGCAGCCTGTTCCTCAATTAGCTTTTAAATTAAACAGTTGTTTCCCCAATACCAACAGTTCTACAACACGTAGAATTAGTTGAATTAATTAGTCAAATTAGCAACAGGCAAAATCATCTTGCTAAGATGTAAATCTATTTATGGGCCAGATCGAAAGCTCAATTAACTTAATTACTGACTTAGCATTTAATTCAGCATGCCTCGGTCCACCCCGCATTTGGTTTGGGACCAGTTTCCCCTCTGGGATTTGGCACTGGCTCAACAGCCACACAAAAAGGGAGGGTCCCAGCCCCTGGAGAATGTGTGCTGAGCCTTTCCAAAGGAACTGCAGGACAGACTCCTCCGTGTATGCTGGTGAACCCACAGTGGAAGATGTGTTTTGGAAGTCAGTCCAGGATGGGAAAGGGAGACAACTACTGCTGGTGGCTGAGAGAGGCTTTCCTGACAAATTCTATTATTCTCATCAGGATGAATGGACCTTGGAAGCCCCTTCTACTGCAATGAATGCATTTTATCTACCACAGAACTGCTGGCCAGGGCAGGGTCATATCTGAGCCCCCTGGGATGTTGTCTGGATTCATACATGTGCCTGAGGGAATCATGCCTGCTTTAGCAGCCCTTGGTGTGGGACAGCAGTGATTGGATCATTGTTTGGGAAGCAGTACATTTACCACAGAATGGTGTGGGTTTGAAAGGACTTCTAAAGATCATCCAATCCAATCCCTGTGCCATGGGCAGGGACACATTCCACTAGACCAGGTTGCTCAGAGCCCCATCCAGTCTGGCCTTGAACACTTCCAGGGATGGAGCATCCACAACTTCTCTGGGCAACCAGTGCCTCTCTACCCTCACAGTCAATACTTTGTTCCCGATATCCAGTGTAAACCCACCCTTTGTTGGTTTGAAACTATTTCCCCTTGTCCTGTCACTCCATGCACTTCTCTTCAATTGACTGCTGCTGTAGCAAAACCCAGTTCAGTCTCTTTGAACTTCAGAGGGACCTGGACTTTCCAGCTTGGTACCTGTGTGGCTCACTAACCTTTTGGAGCAACAAAAGGACACATGATCCTATTTTTGAACTAACATTCTCAGTATGTCCAAAACCAACAAGTAATGCCTTGTGGTGCCCTGGATTCTCACCTGGATTTACTGCAGAGCTGGGAAGATGGCTTGGCTGTGGCCAAGCTTTGTTACAGGTAAACCAGAGCTGCTTTGGGTATGCTCCAAGGGCTGTGCTGTAAGGATAGCAAGCGTGAAAGGGAGCTGCCAGTCAGGAGGAGGAAGATTACAAATATGAGCAGGAAAACTTAGCTGCAGCTTGGGAAGAAAGAAGGGGATACATACAGTTGCTGTAAACTAATGAATTCATCCACCATCTGCTTTCTGCTCCCTTCCAAACTATTCATCTGTGTGCCCTTTTTTAGTTCTTTTCTCACTTTTCCTTCCATCTGTCTGCCTGGATCAAGTCAGCTTATTATGAAGACAGTTATTGTCATCGATACAGCAGTGCTTCAGCACATATTAATACCTGAGAAAGGCTGAAGCACAATGTAATGAAGAGTCATGGAATAAGGTGTTCAGGCCAGGACTAACACAGTGTGAAACTGGTTCCTGAAGGTAATGCTCTGGGAAGCACGAAGCTCTTGCATACCTCTCCCATCAGCGTCCTGGAGTCCAGAAAGCCCATGCAGAGAAGTTCATTCTGCTTCAGCTGCTGTGGCTGCAAAAAGTCCTGCCACCCTTCCCACCAGTGTCTTCCTTCATGGAAATGAGTTTGCTGCTTACAGCAGAGAAAAATGATGCTCTTGCTCTTACTCCTCTTCAAAGCTGGGGTCAGATATTTTTCAGACATGCAGATTAGGTTGTTGAAAGGATCTTGGCTTCAGCAGATGCAGAGAAATGCCTAGTACAATTCCAGAAGAAAAGTCACCCTTCAATAGTACCTGAACACTTCTGAAAACCAAGGGCCTATTTTCTGCTGGAGCCAAGTGGATCCAGATATGAATTGCTCAAAATTTGCATCGCCTGGACTAATCCGGCTTCTGCTGTGCCAGGTGTTGTGTGTGAGTGTTGTGTGTTGTGTGTCATGACCACATGACAAAACTCAGCCCCTGCCAGAGATTTCCTTCAACATCAAAATTGTCACCTAGCAGAATAATGACAAGTCTGAAGATGATGAGGGGCAGGTGTTGGGTGGCACAAACATAATGGGATGTGTCCCAATCTATCAGATCAGGCCTCTTGCACCCAGATAATAAACATGCACTGCACCAGTCTATGCCAGCAGCTCATTAACATCAAAGAAAACACTTTGCTTGTTTGGGCAGTTGGAAGACCAGTTGTGAATCTTCTAATAGTGTTTCTTTCCAGCCTGGAGCTCTCCTGATGCAAGTGAAAAAGAGCCAGGCCAAAGGTGGGGCAAGCTCAGGGTCCCTAACCATGGGGTCAGTCACCCTTTTTGCCAGCTGTGTACACTGGGGGGTAACACGGAATTTGCAAGCTACCCACCTCCAACAGTGGGCTCTTTGTAAACCTACTGCAACTACAAAGTGGACTCCAGAAGCCACTGAAAACAAGCATTCACTGTTACAAATGCTTCACTGCCAGTTGCACAATGAAGTAGGAACTTGGGGAATTGTAGACGAACCCAAATTTCTAGTCTGATTCTATGGGAACAGAAGAAAACAAAAATGTCATGAACAATTATAATGCCTGACTGGAACTATAGAAATTGTGAGAGTAAAAGAAAAGATGCTCAACCTCTGCTTTCTTGTCTTTCCCCCACTACTGGCAAGTTTTTCAACCTCAGCCAGTGAAAATCAGCTGGGCAAGGTCAGCTGAAAACAAATATGAGACTGGCTCCACTTTTCAAGGAAATGTAATGAAAAGGGCCTGGAAAGTGGGCATATGAGGTCTTTTGGAAATAACTGTGCTCTTCTTTGTCCTGAGGTTGTTCACGGTGTCACACATCACTCTGCTTTTGTTTGGAAGCAGATTCCAAAACATATGATGGAATAATTGCTCTGTGGCACAGAGGTTATTCTAACACAAGTCCATGCTGTGAAGTTCAAGGGCATACTAGTGTTTTCTCACAGGTGAAAAAACTTGGAGATGTTCTGGTGCCAGAGTGAAAAAACCATGGAAGAGCCTGGCAGTTCAGTACTAGCAACAGGTTTGACAGCTGCCAAGGAAGGAAATGAAGGATATATGAAGGATGTCCCATCCCTAGAAACATTCAAGGGCAGGTTGGATGGGGTCTGAACAGTCTGCTCTAGTGGAAAATGCGCCTGCCAATGGCAGGGGCCTCAGATTAGAGGACCTTTAAAGCTCCCTTCCAGCCCAAACCATTCTGTGATACTGTGGTTCTATTTTCTCCATGGTTTAGGTCTAAGCCCACCAAGAGGCTCTAAATTCTTGACCAACAGACCCCAGGGCTGGCACTGCAGACAAAGGACTTTTCTGGCAGCAGAAATCCCACCAGAGCAAATGGGAAAATGGATAGCTGTAATGCTGCCCTACGACTGCATGCGAGATCAAGGCTAAACATCTGCACAGAGCAGTTTTAGAGCTGTTATCGATCTCCTGTGTCATTGCCACCTTTCTATGCCCTTGCTTATCAAGGGGAGCAGGGTCATTTCAACTCCCCAACGCGCTCTCATTGAAAATCTATAGCAATGGTTTCGGGTCACCGGGCTGATAAAGCGGGGCTCTCGCGCTGTGCCGTGAATCTCACTGGTGGCTCTTTGTCAGCTCAAGAGCGTTCGCTGCTGACAGATGGAGGGCAGGTGCTTGAGGTGGGCATCGCTGAGCCTGCATCCTGCTGAAGGCAGCAAAAAATCGCAGAGGCAATGGCTTTTCTGGAGGCAGCACACACGCCTCGTGCGCTGCTGGGAGACAAAAACATTTCTGCGGCGTATTTGTGTAGGCTCAGACCTTCGGCAAGTCTCAGCGGAGTGGAAAGAAACAATCTGACTCACGTGGTTTCTCCCTCAGTGCTATGCATTTTAGCACACACACACAAAATACGTGCAAGCAGCATTTTCTACTGGACCCACGTTCATTTCCAGCCACAGAAAGCTTTCAGGTGATGCTTAGATAAGGATAGGTGTTCTAATAGAAAGGTAGCACAGAGCCTCTGGACTGACTCAAGACATGTAACAGACCTGTGGAAGGACTTTCTGAAACCCACTGAAGTTGGAGTAATCTTTCAAATGCCTCCACTGACATGTGGACTTAGAAGCATCAGGAGTTCACAGCAGTTTCCATTTGCAGCACAGCCACTCTGCATAACAGCTCAAACTTTCATACTCCACTTGTTGTTTCCTTCCTCAAATCCATTCCCGAGGGGCTGCCAACAAAGCCAAAAGCATGCAACAGTGGTGCATCACTTTTTTCTCAGATGCCATCCCAAATCCTTCTGAGAGGAAGGATGCGTAATTCTGCAGCACCTGTCTCTAAGTTGTTCAAGCTGGAAGATCATTGGGAGAATGAAACAGTGGGACATATTCATATTTTTGTCCAAGCAGCACCCATGCATTAGTACAAAATGCTCAGCTAGCAGAACACAGGCTTCTTCTCACTGAAGGTCATGGAACACAAGCCATTTCACAGCATTCCCCACGTCCAGCCACTCTCTAGAAAAACACACAATCCATTCTCTTCCCCTGCAGTGATGGGGAGACAGACCTCACAAGGCTCTCTGCCCAACTGCTTGCATGGAATGCCTCTATTTACCGTGAAGAGCTTCATGTCCCCTGCTGTAATTACCATTGTCCACACTACTTAAGGAGAATGCTGGGCCATTCCCCATCAATGGTCTCAGACACATTGCAATACCTACCACTACTCGAGACACCTCTGTAGACTTTGATATCAGTGTTCCTGCAAGGGCAGAGTAATAAATCATAGAACCATGGAATCACAGAATCATGGAATCACAACATGGAACAAACCTTTAAAAGTCATCCACTTCCGACTTGCCTGCCGTGGGCAGGGACACCTTCCATTAGATCAGGTTGCTCAGTTATATGTAATATTATATGTATATATATGTATATGTAATATAATTTGCCCTTCTTTAGAGCCAGCCATAAGTTGATACTAAATAAAACTGCTTGTTCTGCAAAACAGCTTACAACAAGAGATACTGCAAGGCACTGGAACTCCCATGACAAAGTGGTCTGAAGGAAAATTAGGTCCAAACAATTAACTCTGTTTGTCAGTCAACTGACAATATTATCACAGAGAGAGTCCTGCAATTTTAAAGTAGCTTTTCATCAAAACATAATTTATAGAGGAAGCTAATCCTAGTTTTCCATTTAAAATTCAGATTTTGTCACACGTGCATCATGCTTTAGCAACTACCATTTCCTTTAACAGCCCATGAAACTCCTAAACATGTGGAGCTTCTGTTACATTTAGGTGCAAAACCAGTGACCACCTTACTAGGTGTGAAGTTTTGTTTCAGAGTTTTCCAAAACTGAAGCCACATGCTGTTCTTCAGCTGGATGAAATGACAGCAAGGAGAAACTCCTGGGGACACAAAGGATGCCTGTGCTGTTGCCACCACCGGCACGGGTCGCGGGACAGATGTGTGGAGGTTGCAAGGGCAGACTGCTCAAGCAGCCACCCCGCTTCCCAGGCCAGTTTGTGCAGCCCACGATGAGCCTCTGTGATTGCAGGAGTAACAAGGGATGGGCAGGCACAGCTTTGTTGTGGTGAGAGGTAAGGGCACACAGAGTTCTGTGCACTGGAGCTGCAGACTGGGGCTTGCCCCCACACAAATCAGTGTCCAGCTACCGCCCACAGAGCCTGTCCACGTGGATAGGGCTGCTTTGCTCCAGAGGCAGGGATGTGGAGGGATCTGAAAGCCACCTCTTCTTCACCTGCCAATTGTGTCAAAAGTTACTCCAGAGGAATTGAACAGCTTCTTTTACTATATTGGTGTTAGCAGACCCTGGTTGAATCTTCTTTGAATTTCAGTTGCTGCATTTATTTTCAAGAAATTGAAACTTTCATATTCTGCCCCAGCACAAAAGATCAGAATTCATCCATTTTATCTTTGCAGTGAATTGAACTATCCCCCACAGAGGGAGGCGAGACACACCAGCTACAATGGATGGTGAGCAAGGATGACTGCTCCTTTCATCTGAAAAGAAAAAGTTTTTTAAGCATCATTGCAATGAGCATCCAAAGAAGGTATCAATTTTCAGGCCTTCTTTGCAACAACAATTTATTTTTAAAAAAGGAAAAAAAAAAAATTCCAGTAGCTTGTTATGTATTTAAAAGGAGAAAAAAATAATTCTGTCAGGTGAGAAATCCAAATTCCAAGCAGGGTAATTTTAAAGAGGACAGATCATCTGGCTGTGAAGTCAAGGGCAGCCTCCCATAAATCTTACACACATCTGTGTTTGAAGCCTACCAGTTACCATGGTTACCGTGACATTGCTAGTCTTATTTATAGCCCTGTGCTATATATATTGCCTTCCAGAAGGCATAAAAGGGAGAGCTGGCTGTGAAGGAATCTGGGAACTGCACATTAAAACAGAGACGTAGAGGGAATAAAGCTAATTAAAGAGGGGCTGCCGGGGTTTGATGCTGGCTTTTGCAGCGCCGGGCCGTGACACCGTCCTCACGTCACAGAGGCAGCGGGGAGGGAGGTGGCCCTGTGGCTCCTCCACCCCGCGCCCGCCCAAGGGACGCCCGTGGCAGGGGACAGCAGTGACACCCCTTGGCAGGATTTATAGTGCTGCTCCGTGTTCCCAAAGGACAGGAGGGAGCCCATGGGTGGCAGTGCAGGTGGGAGCAGGGCTGGGAACAGAAAGTGGCCACCTCCGATGTCGGTGTCCCCCAGGGCTGCGCCCCGGGGACAGCTGCGGATGGGTGCAGCGAAGCAGGGCACACTGCACACTGACCTCTCCCAAGAGGATCTTGTTTGGTTCTTCTTTCTCTCTGAAGCAGGGGGTGACGCACATGTGAGAAGCCGTATATGTGGGTATGCATATACAGATATATATATATATCTATATATGTGTGTGTGTATGCGTATATATGTGTGTGGATATATGCGTGCGTATATATTACAAAGAATATATCTTTTGTTATGAGGAATGAGAAAAAAAGTCAACTGAGTGACAACATTTGTGGAGTAACTGCCTTGTGATATAGGATAAAGAGAGGAAGGAAGGAAGGAAGGAAGGAAGGAAGGAAGGAAGGAAGGAAGGAAGGAAGAAAA
>VXAZ01001983.1:0-89572 GCA_013399875.1 Gymnorhina tibicen | reverse complement strand
TTCTCCAGGCTGAGCTCCCCCAGCTCCCTCAGCCACTCATGGGACTTGTGCTCCATCCCCCTCTCCAGCTTTGTTGCCCTTCTGTGGACACACTCCAGCCCCACAGTGTCCTTCCTAAATTGAGGGGCCCAGAACTGGACACTCAAGGTGTGGCCCAAACAGTGCCAAGTACAGGGGAAGGATCCTTTCCCTGGTCCTGCTGGCCACACTGTTCCTGATACAGGCCAGGATGCCATTGGCCTTCTTGGCCACGTGGGCACACTGCTGGCTCATGTTCAGCTGCTGTTTAGCCACTGACAGGAAGGCTGAGTTCTACAGACAGCTGTTGCCTTTTTCCGAAATTCACTTTTCCACACTTTGGACACTAGGTGGTTTCCTTAAAGCCCCGTGTGCCCTGATGAGGGCGACTGCAGCTCCTCAGGGACACCAGGGTTGTTGCCAGCTCTGGTTTCCTTGCTGCCTGTCTGTCACCAGTGACAGCATCAGTGGAATCAGTGCAATCAGTGGAAGAGGAACTGTGTTCAAACCTATTCTGAAATTTACTCTCTCATGAAACTCAGAGTATTTTCTAGTAGCAACATAAAGTCTTTTATGCTTCTTCTGATTTTAGGAAGTTGTTCAAAAGCAGCATTTTCAGCAGTTCTTTTTAAAGATTGTTATTTGCTTGTTTGCTAATTCTCTTGCATGAGCGGCTTAAACTCACAAATCTAGAATAATCTTAAGGAAAAACATTAAGAATTTGTGGAACTCGAGGGAACACGTGGAGTCATGCAATTCAGATTTATTTTAACTATAATTCTTAGTTCTCTGTCTGTATGCTATGCCAAAGGCAAAACCAAACCTAGCTGTGGAGCAGTCTGGGAATATCCTGGAATATCCCCCTCCCTGCCCCTGCAGAGCTGGCTGCCAGCTACCAGCAGACATCACCAACACACACGCTTATTTTTGAAGATCTCTTCTGTTTTGGAAGCAAGTAACCAAGCTAAAGAAGGACAGTTTTCCCATTCTGGAATGTACTGCTAGGAATAAAGCCCTCACCAAACTGTGAAAGTAGCACTTTGGCCTGATTTCTCAATACAGCAGGGTTCCTTCAGATCCAGTAACTGGCTAATCATCTCTGAAGAGGGATGGAGTGTTAATAACTTTCAGACCTTCTCATCATTGAACCTGCTTCTTCTCAGAAAGGGAGAGGTGAAGCAGTTCTGATGTTCTGTAGTACACAGTAAAACATCTGACCACATGAGAGCAAGGCAGTGAGAAAGACTTGATCTGGTCAGTGAGGGAAAGCCTGGAGCAGAAGCTCTCTAATAAGAACATATATAAACTGAAATAAAATGATGTCTCTGAGGTGTTTTCTGAATGCTTTGTTGTTTGCTAGTTCTGGTCTACCAATGCATGATGTGTTTGCTCTGCATTTGCTCTGCACAGCTGATACAATGAAGAATCACTAATGCACTAAACTTGTGTCTCCATCTGCCAGGGATTAGCCTCCAGAAAAAATAATTATTTTTGCATTAAATACTAGAACAGCAATTACTTCTTAAAATAAGGGCTGGAAAAATCAGCTTACATTTCACTCCTCTGATGAGTGACAGGTTTCTCACTGTTGTTGCCCTGATTGCTTGACCACAAGCTGCATTTTTGTAGCTCCCTTGATCTCTGCCCTTGAACCGTCTTGGTAAAAAATGCACAAAACACTGCGTGATGCAACGTGGAGAGTGCAAAGCAAGGATTTGGTTTTAATTATTGTGAGTATAGATTTATGCAACTGACGGGATGACAGAGCTAGAAATACACCAAAAGACCTGACAGAGAGGCGTGCCATTGATGCAGGGGTACATCAGCGTACTCCTTTGTTTCTGTCTCCATCTTTACACTTTATGTTGCATTGGGAAGAGGTGTGTAGCACAGACACTCCCAGGAGCAGGGCTAAAGGACCACAGCCTTTGGTCTTCATTTATGTTCGTAAAAAAACCTCGTGCAAGCCATCATCATTCTGGCTGCATCATGTGTATCAGCACTGGGAGAAAGTCACAGGTGTCAGGGTGAAGGGGAATTTGCCTACAGACTTGAATTGTTCTCCCTGGACACAGTCAGTGAAGGTTTCTCTTTTCAGATTCAGTGTCTCAGGTCACTCGAAGTAGCAGTTTGTTCTCTGATCCTCTCTGGCTGGATGCTAAAATTAGAGAAACAAAGCAGCCTGATGGAGTTCTGCCTCCTCAGAATATTTCTTGGTTTGCTCTGACATGCCCCAGCACTTAACCTCAGCATTGGAAAATGCTAAGCAGTTTGTCAGTGTTGGCACAAAAGCTGCTTTACACTATGTTCTAGGTTTTTTTCTTTTTTCTGGCCCCTTCTTGTGGAAGTCTGCTGTAATAGTCCGTAAACAAACGTGCAGTTAGAGCCTACACTGAAGCTGCCTGAAGCTTCAAGCTGCTCATGGTAGTAACAAGTACTTTACCTGTTTCCTAATCAGTGTTAGTGTTCTTCTAACCTTAACAGCCAATTAAGACACCACGCACAGTACATGTGCCAATTTTAAGAATGCTTTTTCCATGCTAGAATTAGCATGGCATGCAGGAAATGGCTTGTGAACAAATTAATCTGTTGGCTTGGCATTGCGTTTTCCATTTTCATCCATTTCTGCAGATTTATGTGACTATCTTCCTGCCTGGAAAGATACATGGGCCTGAAAGAGAAACCTTCCTTCTGAACCTCAGCTCTGACTTCTGTAGCTGCTCTGTGCTTTGGCAGCTGCAGGAGGAGCTTACATGTCCCTGCAGCTCCGTCTGAAGCCTGCCAAAATTTCCCCATAACAGAGGTGTGGAGCTGGATTCAGGGGGTTATTTGGGTTAGAGCCCAGATCTCCCTGACAGAGAATGTTAGACAGGGAGATTTACAGGTTTGGGGGTTTTTACAGTTTTTTTTTTTTACACTGCTTTTTGCAATACAATCAGAACAAAGTGGAGACTTGTCCCTGGGAGCTGCAGTCCAAGACAGGTGCAGGCAGCATTTTGCAAACAAGTGAATAGTTCAATAAACAGAGGAATTAGCAGTGCTACGTTTCCTGAGTGTTTCTCTCCAAGGTGATTGATGCAGATAGCCATGATAGCACAAGTACTGGTGACAGCTTGGTTAGCAATTAAGACTATTTATAAAATTTTCTCATCTTTTCTCATCAATTTCCATCTCATCTGGATCTTGCTTTATCATGTTTTTCCTGCAGTCAACATCCTTTTATCAGGGGCTGCGTGATTTCTCTCTCCTGCACAGCCATCTACTAGTAGCTAGTCACCTTTTTTTCTCTCCTGCCAAACTGAAAATGATGATGGATGCAGAGGTCCTCAGGGAGGCATCCACAGTCCTCATTTTTGTAGCTAGGGTAGACAGAGTGGGAGCATAGGAGGTAGATAGATATGTTTGAACTGGGAGCAAGCAAAAAGTCAAAACCTGATTGTGTTTTGTTGCTATCAGCTTCTTCTTTCTGGTCTTTAGGGATCTTCTATGTTTCATCAGGCAGAGGCAACTAAAGGAAGCAAAATAAATTAGCCTGTGTTGAACTCTTTACTACTATTGTGTAGAAGAGAGTAAGGAATCATGAACAATTATTTTGATCTTAATGGGAATTTTCCTGGAAGTCGAACATTGGTTTGGTGTCATTCAAACGACACAATCAAATCAAGGGTATTAAAGTGAGCAGTTGAATTCGATTACATAAAGGATTCAGGGTGAAGGGAGCGTGTCCTTAACGAGTATGAGTGATCATGTGAGATCTTTACTTATATTATTGCAAGGAATGGCACAAACTCATGAATGAAGTTGAGGTGAGGTCAGCCAGAGCCAGGGTGTCAGAATCTGAGTATAACTTGCATCAGATGGAAAAGCCAAACACAAACAAACCAAAAAAATGAGTGTGAAGCAGGTAGGATTAAGCTGTAAGTGACACTGATGGACTTGATGAAAGCAGTTAGAGGAGGTGTTGTGGTTTAACCCCAGACGCACACAGCGGCTCACTCACTCCCCCATCAGAGGAACTGAGGAAAAGAATCAAAAGGCTAAAAGCTGGAAAACTCATGGGTTGAGATACAGACAGTTTAACAGGGAAAGCAAAAGCCGTGCATACACGTAGAGCAAAACAAGAAGTAAATTCCCTGCCTCCCACGGACAGGCAGGTGTTCAGCCATCCCCTGCCAAGCAGGGCGAAGTCACACATAATGGTGACTTGGGAAGATAAACACAAAACAAACCCCATCGCTCCAAATGTCCCCCCCCCTTCCTTCTTCTTCCCCTCAGTTTATACGTTGAGCGTGATGCCATATGGTTTGGAATGTCCCTTTGGTCAGTTTGCATCACCTGTCCTGGCTGTGTCCCCTCCCAACCTCTCAGGTACCCCCAGCTGCCTCCCCAAGTGCCTACAGGAGAAGCAGAAACAGCCTTGNATGGTGACTTGGGAAGATAAACACAAAACAAACCCCATCGCTCCAAATGTCCCCCCCCCTTCCTTCTTCTTCCCCTCAGTTTATACGTTGAGCGTGATGCCATATGGTTTGGAATGTCCCTTTGGTCAGTTTGCATCACCTGTCCTGGCTGTGTCCCCTCCCAACCTCTCAGGTACCCCCAGCTGCCTCCCCAAGTGCCTACAGGAGAAGCAGAAACAGCCTTGGCTCTGTGCAAGCTCTGCTCAGCAATAACAAAAACATCTCTGTATTATCAGCCTTGTGTTCAAGCACAAATCCAAAACACAGCCTTGTACCAGCACTTGGGAAGAAAATAAACCTACCCCAGCCACAACTATCAGAAAACACCTAAAATCCCCTGCACAGTTATGTCTAGAAACTTCCCCACATTCCAGAGTGGGGAGCAGAATGCACTTTTCATTGACAGATAGCTGTACAACTGTGTTTCCATCGAAGACTAAAAGTGGGATAGCCTTTCTGAAGCCAGAGAAGCCCATTCACACACAAACACATGAGCAGTGTGGCTGAGGAGGAAGCCAGCTGTCCCTGCTATCCCAAAGGACTAGAACAAAAAAGAAAACAACAGAGAGGCAACAAATGAGCAACCTTTAGTAAAAAATACTGGCAAACAAAATCCTAAATTGTTCAGCTATGCAATCTGATACTTATCAGGCTGGTGCCAGAGTAAATCCCATCTCTAAAAGCTCCTTATTTAGTTCCTGGTTAAAGCTGGCTATCTTTGCTACCAACAAACAGAGCAGTGCCATGCACAGCATTCTGAGTGTTCTGTTCTCCTGATGCTAAGTGATGACAAATCTGAAACAGGATTTGCATTGGAAAAGGAGATGAAAACCAAGGTTTTTATAGATTTAAGTTTATGCATGCCTTTTGGGTGTGTGCTATATAAAGCTAGCTTGAGAAAAATACCCAAACAAATATTAATTCTAACCTCCCCTGCTGCTATTTGCTGAGGAAAATGTGGCATAGATGCTGTCAGCCTGCAAGTGACAAGGCAAAAAAAGTGTTTACACAATACTAAGACAAGACTGTGAGAGATGTGTTGTTTACTCATCTATTTCACTTTCAAGTTAATATTCTAAACTATTTTAACATTTCTTCCTGATTTTGTTCACCTTGAAGATCTCTAACCATAAAAACAAGTTATTGCAGAGCTAGAGTAAGCTGTTGAACAGAACATAGACTGCTACATTGCAAAATACATCACTAGGTAACTAAAAGCAGATTCTAAAGAGATAGTTTGGAGCACAGTCTTCACACAGGTGGTGGTGGCTGACATGAATAAAGGGCGAAGTGTGTTCTGTGTTCTTACTGTGATCTCACTAGAATGAGGTCTATTTTCCTTTTTTGTTGGACCTAGGTATCAGCAGGAGGAAACATTTAAATGGGCAGACAAGGCTCAGGGATCTGCATCAGTATAGGTGCGTATTTCTTTTTCATCATGATCTCTCTACAGGGTTTTCACTTCATCTGTCTTTCCAAAATGTCCCACGCTGGTATGCAGGACCTGGATCCTGTCATCTGTCTAATCCACTGCAAGGTGAAAGGATAAGAGGAAATGGCCTCAAGTTGCATCAAGGGAGGTTTAGTATTGATATTAGGAAAAAAAATTCTTCACTGCAGGTGTGGTCAGGCATTGGAATAGACTGTCCACAGAATCACTGCCTCTGGAAGCATTCCAAAGGTGTGGGGGACATGGTTTAGTGGTTAACAAGGTAGTGCTGCATTAACAGTGGACCCAATGAACTTGGAGGTCTTTTTCAACCTTAACAATTCCATGATTCTATCTTCCAGGAAGACAATTAGTGTTAATTCCTGTGGGTCCAAATAATGCTTATCCTAGGAACAGTCCCTTGGACTTCTATTATGCAGACATCTTGCACTTTATGGCTGCATTTTCTAGCAAGTGCTGGTGAGTTGTTAACACCACATGAACTCACACCATCAGTTTAAGGTGTAAAGCTGTGAAAGACAGTCTGTCTTAATGCCAATCTGTCTTAATTGTGCAGCTGCTGAAAATTTTGATGTTCATGTGGCTTCCTGGCATCTCAAGTTTCAGTGCTGGAGGACTGGAGGCATTGATTGCCTTAAACATGATGTCTTGAAGATTTCAGACCTCTGTCCTTCTGTCATGTACTGTATCAAATGAATTCTGAAGCAAATTTACTTTTGAATGTCATTCTTGAACTGTGGGTTTTCATAAACTGAAACTCTCTTTTAGAGTTCTGTCCCCATCTGTGTTCTGTTAATGGCTCACAAAGTGTTGTCCTGGGGCTGGGATTTATATTCTAGCTGGGTGAAATTGAGGAGAAAACAGACCCAGGTTATTTTTTTAGCAACTGTGGAAGTAGTATTTTTGCATGGAGAATGTGACACACAGACACTTCATCACACATGGTCGTCTGGTGTACAGTACAGCTCCAGCTGGTGGAGATGGAAGAATATTGATACAGGCAATCAGAAATCCCATATCTGAATGTGTGTAACTGCAGCATGAAGCTCTTGTCAGTATGCTCAGGTCTGCACATGTCTTATTTCCACTAAACCATGTCGGATTAACAGTCTTGAGGAATATGTATTTTCATCACTTTTGTAGTAGCTCCTTCAAAATCACCTCCAACAGTGTTCTGCAAACCACTGTCACTGTTTGAGAAGCTTTGAGAGAACCAATGTAAAAGACATGAGGATTTTTGATAGAAAGGGAGTGTGTGATATTGAGGGAAATGTTAGGGAATGTAGGGAGTGCAAGTGATGCAAAGAAATTGACATCTTTAAAACACACATAACATCTCTCAGTGCTGAACTCCACATTCTACCCCTTCAAAAAGAAAATTAAAAAATAACATCACATTTGGCCTGTGGATCAGGCCCTTCATCTTTTGCTTAATTTGTTGGCTCAGTTTCAAGGATTTCAGCAGAGCTGTATTGATTTCTGTTTCTTGAGAATCTGAGAATCTGGCCTACCATGTTCGATCACATTGCTCTGAGTTTATGATCGGGATTTCATGTCTGAGGACTGTCAGTTTACTGAGAAAGAGCATGAGTACGAAGTGCCCTGGAGAATATCTCCAATTGTGCTGGGTGCTTTTTTGAGGAGGTAGGAAGTATGACAGAGAAGGAAAAATCTGCTGTTTTAATGCACTCTGGCCAGTGGCAGAGGCCATAGTAACCCTTTAGCAGATAATCAGAGAATCATAGGAATGTAAAACCATTTGGGTTGGAACAATCCTTAAAGACCATCGAGTTCCAATCCCACTGCCTTGGGCAGGGACACCCTGTGCTAGCCCAGATTGCTCAGGGTGCCATCCAACCCGGCCTTGAACACTTCAGAGATGGGGCAGCCACAACTTGTCTGGGCAATGTGGTCCAGGGCATCACCGTCCTCACAGTCAAGAATTTCTTCCTCATATTTAGTCTAAACCTGCCCCCTGTGAGTTTCAAGCCATCACCCCTCTTCCTAACATGCCCTTGTCCTTCAGATTCCTCTCCAATGTGGCTCTCTCGTGGAGCCCCTTTAGGTACTGGAAGGGTCTCTAAGGTCTCTCTGGAGCCTTCTCTTTTCCAGACTGAACAACCCCAACTCTCTCAGCCTGTCTGCAACCCTCTCGGCATCTTTGCAGACTCCTTTGGACTTGCTCCAACAGGTTTATGTTTCCTTATGTGATTCAGACTGAAGCAATAGCAATGATCGTGAGCAGGAGTCAGAATTTTCTGTGCAAACCAAACAAACCGTCAGCACTCCATTTTTAATATTCTCTGCAGCACATTTAATAACGTAATCCTCCAGTGCATCTGAATGTTTAAATATACCTACAAAGGAGAAAAGTCACTGGCTCATGCAAAATTGCTCTGAAGTATGTAATTAATTTTGATACACTGGAAATCCAACAGGCCTAGACTGAGTTATAATGTTGAGCTTCTTTATGGGCAATTTAATGCAGATGGGAAACTTTCTTCTTTTGTGCATACAGGTTTTATTTAAGGTGTTGGCTCTTGGTTTGGACAAGATAAACTTCTTGTCTTCTGGAACATATATGCATTTCTGATATGGTGTCCAGAATAGCAAAAGATTTTATTAACACTGTGTGAGGTCCCAGGAGAAACCTAAACATGCTAAAAATTACAGATTTAAAAATAAATTGCTACTTTCCTTGTCTGTGAGTAAAATGCAAGTTTCCAGGACTTCAGCAGAGGGCTATTTTATTTTCGGCACCTATCATGTTTTTGCATGGAAAGTGAAGAGCTGGGATGTTTTTGTTGACCTTTAATATTTATCTGTGTTCCATTTTTCGGGGTTGTGTGGCAGACCTGATATTATGAGGAATCCTTCTCACAAGCTGCTTTGTGCCCCTCATGTGCAGCATGAAACTGCGTCAAGCCAAGGATCCACTGCGTGTGGATTTTTACAGTCAGTGTTTGGCCTCTGAGTATCTTATGCAGCTGGTTGCTTATCTGCTCTCTGGTGGGGTAGATTGAGGAGCAGAAAAGGCCTTGGCTCAGTGCAGGCCCTGCTCAGCAGTAATAAAAACATCCCTGTGTTATCAACACTGTTCTCTGTGCAAATTCAAACATAGCCCATACCAGTCCCCGTGAAGAAAATTAGCTATCCCAGCAGCACACTGAGTTAGCAAATGCTCAGTTAGCTCAGGGAACACCATGGCTGAGCTGAAGAGGATGCATTTAAGCATTCCTGATGCTGGTCCTTCTTCTGGTGACCTCCCATGTGCTGAGCAGTCGCTCTGCCTGCACCAGACATTCCTCTCCCTCCTTGCTCTGGAGGGAGGGTGAGGTAAACCAGCCCCCTGCCCTGCACTGCATCTCCATCCACATGAAAACCTGGGGTGTCTCTTTCAAACCAGGGAGGACTCAGTCACTCCCATCAGGTCCGAACTGAGACTGTGTTGCAAGAACTTTTCAAAAACCAAGCAGCGGTAGTTGAGGGATGCAAGCTGCTGCAAAGAAACCAGGTTCATGATTTGCCATAGCTCTCTGCTTTTATGGTCTTGGTACCACTGCAGGTAAGGCAGGAGAACTTTGCTCTGGTTATTCTGTGGTGAGTGTGAGCAGCCCGGCAGTGGTAATGTCACTCTGCATTCACAGAAAAATCGACTGACTGAGTTAGGGATTTTCAGTGTGGATGTGGGAAAGTGGAAGCATATTTTAATGTCAGAGAAGGATGAAATGTTTTTATGTGCAATTTCTACCTGCAGAGAAAGGTACTGATGGTTAGGGTACTAAGTGACCCAAGAGCAGTAGCAATGTCACAGTGTGGTGGGATGGGGCGATGCCCTGGTCAGCAGCAAAGTACCTTAGCAGGAAGTAAAAAACTGATTAATAGCAAACAACTTTTCTTCCAAAGGCAATGTACGTGATCTCCAGTGCAGGACAATCTGCTGGGAGACAAGAGCTGGAAGCTGTATACTGTAGGCAGATGATAAAAGGATAGTGAACCACAATGGGGGGGAAACTGCCTTTCCATGCAGAGTTATTAACTGAAGGAACTAATTTTAATCAAACAGATTCTAAGCAAATATACAGTTGCCAAGGGTGAAGCTGCTGCCTGGGCATTCTCACACCATTCAAGGAGTCTCACTGAAGTATCTGCTAGCATAAACAAAGAACCTCAGACTTGTCTAAAACCAGGAGCAATCTCACTTTGTTCAGTGACTTTTGAATAGCATGACAGTGATATTTTCTGCATATGTGTAGCTTCATTCTTCAAAACATCAGGATAAAATGACGTATTTGACTGAAAAGCTCCTGAATGATCTTGAAAACCACTAGCAGAAGGCAGACAGGCTGAGAAAACTTGTGGATTGATTAATCTTCCCTAAAGAAGGCATTCATTTGTGAAATGCTAACATATAGTGAAGCTTGACTTCTTTGTCCTCAGATGCTGCTAACGATATGGTGAAGGTTCACATTACTTTTGTTGAGGGCTGTTAATGAGTCAAAGAGACAAAAAGATCCAGCTCAAGGTTGGCAGCAGAGAGGTTCCTTTGGGAGGCCATACCAGGGGAGCAGGCATAGGCCTGTGTCCTGCCAAAACTGCTTCTCTGTTAAACCACTCAAATTGCATCTTCCAGGATAAAATGGACTGTTTGCAGAAGATCTCCAAAGCTGATGGACAGAGGAGGGTTGCTGGTTACCGGTTTATAGCAGCCTGCCCCAAAGCCACCAGGTCAGGGGATGTGTCTCTTGGTATTGGGAGATTGAGGATGGAGACAGCAGGGGAAGCAAACATTTCTTTTAGGTCACAGAGAAAATGAGTGGCAGGGCTGTGCCCTGAAAGCCAGGCTAAGGCAGCAGTGGGCTTCTGAGCAGGGAGAATTGCTACACCAGTACTGTCAAAGGCTTTCTGTACAGCACTTTCTGGTTTGTAATCGTTCTGGCTATCTGTCTGAAAATGTTCTTGTGAAACTTGGATAGAAGCTGGTTTTTGGGACTACTTCAGACTGCTTTTCAGAGTTAGAATATCATGACAACAGATGATGTACTCTCAGCAATTCAGCACAAAGTCTCCTGCTGTGTGGTCCTAGCATTTTATTCACAGGAGTGCATGCTGTGATACTGATGTCACAGTCCAGGAAATTAAACATATTAATGATTTTAGTGGCGCATGTGAAAATGAGTAGCATAAGCCTCCTGTTGTTTGCACAAGAATAAACAGGGAGCTTGGTTTTTGGCTTATCGAGGTGAATGAACAGTGTTGTTGAAGTGGGAGAATAAAAGATGCAGGTGGTAGAATAGTTTAACAGCACTAAATTATTCAGGAATGTTGATTCTGTTCCAGCAGCTTGTTAGCTAAAGGTGCTTGGGAAAATTACCGTTCCCTCAAAAAATCTGCCAACATAGATTTACCTGAGAAGCGCTCTTTGAAAATATGGAATTTTAAAAAATTTTTTAGACATTTGAATGTGTTTCCTGGTGGACTGATTCTTTCCATAAAATAAGATGACAGGGGAAGAGGAACTGACTCTTTTTACAGGAGTTATTTATTTATGTACTTTATTGATGCACCCTGCTGTTTCACTGAACATTGCTAAAGCAAAATTCAAGTGCTTAAAATGAATGTTATGATTAAAAAATAATAAATTATAGAATTATACTCTATTATGGATTGAAGGATGCATGTATTGATTGTAAGAAGTAGAATCAATCCAGCGAGGCATATTGGAGAGACCCCTGGAGCTCTCTGGTCCCTTTTGTTGTCCAAATGTCCCTTTTGGAGCAGGGCCATCTGATTCATGTTGCTTTGGGCTGCTGGGTTCAAATGCCTGCAAGGCTGGAAACTTTAAAAGCTCCCTGGGCTCCTCTGCTGGTGTTTGACCACTTTCTTGGAGACCAGAGATCTCCTTTCTCCCAGCTGGGGTGAGACTGGTGCTGCCTTCTCCACGCCTTTCCTGGAGGTAGTTGGAAAAATTCAGCATCACTTGAATGATTATGCAATTGGTCAGGTCTTCTGCATTTTTCATTCTTCCAGGTTTGCACTGAATACCTTTGCTTGGGTGCCTGTGGATTTGTATCTTTTCTCAAAACGGGGAAAAATAACAATTTTCTGGTAACCTAGTCTGAAGATTCTGAGCTTGTGAAACGAATGGCAAAAAAATGAAACTCTTAATCTTTAGGTGATTCCTTTTTCCTGGTGGTCTGCCAAATCCTGTTAGCTAAAGCATGGCCAAAATATCTCACTGTGTGTGAGAAAAGACAATGGAGTAGCATTTGCAGGCTGCTGTGTAACGACACTGACTTTTGAACAGCTTAAAGAAAAAATGGAATATCAGCTATCTGGGGAAAAAGAAAGGAATATTTGATGGGTTAGGCAATAGAGACATTATGAACAAGCTCTCATTTCAGGGTAGTTTTTTTCTAATCCTGCTTTGCTCACTGGAGATATTATTTTCTCAGTAGCAACTCTTCTCTGCCATGGCTATTGCTTAGTGTTGCCCCTAGTTTTGGTTTTGTTCATGGCAACTTATCATTTAGCTACCTTTAAAGAGGAGTGACCATTCATCTCAGCTGGGACACAGAGCAGCTTTCTTTGCAGTGAGAATTCACTGCATGGACAAGTTTAAACTTCTTTTCTTCAGTTTCCACTGGCAAACAGGGATATCTATTTTAAAAATTTCTGTAAAAAGCCATCACTACAATAGCTGGAAAAGGCAATGCTGCAGATCATGATTTTGCTGAATGCAGGTGACTCACAATATATATATGAGAAAAAAAAAGTCTCTGGGAGAGACTACCGACTTTGGCAGTGACACCAAAAACATTGCTGCATGGCCAGAGCTGAGAAGTACCAAGGTTCTTCAAATCAATACCCAGAGGCCCCACCTTCTTTCTGTTTGGTCTCCTGATTTTAAAAAAACTGTTCCTTGTGGGAATCCAGAAGGCAGAAAGAACATCCTCTGCCTGTTTTAAATAATTTTAAATAATTTAACCCCCCTGGACAGTGCTGTATTTGACCTTTGTCCATGGAGAAAACTTCTAACCTTTTCAGTAGAATTAGATGATAGAATATTTTGTAGAGTTATCACAGGGTTTATTAAAATCTAAAGGTTTTGGGTTTATTAATGTAGGTAATAGATAAAGAGCAAAAAACTCCAAAATGGAGGATTGCTGTAGTTTCTAAGTTTCTTCTGCTTCTTTTATNACTATCTGTAAGCAGAGAGCGATGAATGTCTCATTAGCATTCGGGATTCCTGGCAAGGATCTCAAATCCTCCCTCATCAGGGGAGGTCTGGTTTATGGCACAGCAAACCAACAGGTGGAATTCAAAACAGAATCCCACAGTTCCTCCTTTCTTTGAGGAATCCAGTCCATGTCTTCTTTGCACTCCAGCCCTTTTGAAAACAAGTTTCACAAACTCTGAAAAACAACTTCTAACTGAAATTAAAGCACAGGAAGATGGCAGTTTTAGATTATATATCAGGAAGAAATTATTGACTGTGAGGGTGGTGAGACACTGGCACAAGTTTCCCAGAGAAGCTGTGAATGCTCCATCCCTGGAATTGTTCAGGGCCAGACTGGGCTCGGAGCAGCCTGGCCTAGGGCAAGGTGTTCCTGCCCATGGCAGGGAGTTGGAACTAGATGGTCTTTTAAGATCCCTTCCAACCCAAACCATTCTGTGATTCTATGATTCCAAATGTCTTCTGAAGTCAGGGCTTTCATCCCCCAGAACAACATTCTCTAGTGGAAATCATTTGTTGACAGTCAAGCAAATCCTCATCAAACAATTTCAAACACACTTTCTTTTTCTTAGGAAGGACTGATGTTATCATCAAGGTCTGGTAATTACCATTAGCACATGAATGCCACAGCTTGAGTGTGACATACACATATTGTATCATTTTAAAATTTCACAGCTCTGAACACACTTGTGTGTTTTGGGTTTATTCATTCCCTGAGCTGCATGCTGTGCGTTGCCTCTAGCTTTCTCCTCTCTGTGGTTTTACTGGTTATTAGATTTCCTCACATCATAAATTTAACACTTTTTTTTTTCTAAATAGTGAACAGTGTGTCTTAATATATGGATTTGTAACTGTTCTGACAGAGTATCAGGTATCTGATAGCTAGTGAGTGGGAATAAAATGAATTTGTTTAACCTGAGAGAGTCAGTGAGAAAAACCCACCTAGATAGTAAGAGAAATGAGTGTTGTCTTTCTGTGAAACATTATTTTGTTTTGTTGGTAGAACTGATGAATAAACTGTCAAAACTCTTTCATGCCTTACCATGTGGTTCCCAGAATAAGTAATTCTTTTAGAGAAGGAATTATTCATTCACATTTCTGGCATTTCAGAAGTCTAGCTCTGTTTTCTGGATGCAGTGAAAATCTCTAAAATACCTTTGTCTGGGTGAGCCTTGAGGATTTTTAGCAGGCAGCTTGAAAATAGAAGATTGCAAAATTTTTATTTTATGATTATATGCAAAGTATCTCTTGATATCTCCCTTGTGTCCCTGTTGTTTGCAGGGGTTTTTAGGTCCCCTGAATACCTCAGGATGGATATTTCTTTATCTCAGGAGTGCATTCCAGGAAGAAGAGGAGCAGAATGTCACTTTACCCTGACAGCTTGTGCAGGCACAAAGGCTGACAGGGAGGAAAGGAGATTTTCTCTACTGAGATTTGAAATGGCTGTAGCCCAACTTTGTTGATGCGGCCCACAGCCACGCATCTATTCCCTATCCAAATGCAGGTGCAAACAAGGTGGTATCAAGTTTTTTCTAATCTTCTTCTCAAGAACCTCCATGAGAACCTTTGATGTTTCAGCAATGGAAAGCACTTACCATGGCACAGACAGAGAGAGGAGGGAAACTGCCATCCTGAAAATCCTAGGAGCCTGTGACAGTGAATGCAACGCAAAACTGGCAGATGTCCAGTGCTGTGCAGATATCACAGAATCATGGTTTAATTTGGGGTTGGGAGGTACCTCTAACATGCTTGCCATGAGCATTGACATTATCAACCAGACCGGGCTGCTCAGAGTCCCATCCAATCTGACTGGGAATGTTTCCAAGGATGGGGTCAGGGGTATCCTACCATGATCTATCACACTGATGTCCGCTTCAGTGCTAGCTTTTAGGAAACAGAGACTGACCCATGAGGTGCTGTCATCCTTTCACCAGCTATTGCAGGTAAGGTCTTGCACACCTGTGCAGAAGAAAGAGAACTCGCTTCCTTATAGCTAATCATGCCATTAATGTCATCACTCTGACTAATCATCTCCAAAACTAGCAAAAGTTACCCCACTTTAGTCTGGGAAGGGGACAATATTTGGAAGTAATGTAAAATAGTGAAGTTTAAAGCAATACATGTCATCCTTGTGTTCTTGAACTGTCCATACTACCATGTGCAAAGCAACCTGCCTTCCAGAGGACAGTTCCTTTAAAATATAAGCTTTTCTGGATTTGTAGTATCTAAAGCAGGTAGACTGGATATGTCCTGGGTGTCATCCCTCTTGCCTCCTG
Organism: Gymnorhina tibicen; assembly: GCA_013399875.1. Lineage (NCBI taxonomy): Eukaryota > Metazoa > Chordata > Aves > Passeriformes > Artamidae > Gymnorhina > Gymnorhina tibicen. The sequence goes on along the minus strand of VXAZ01001983.1, from coordinate 74,131 downwards.
CTGTTTCTGCACGGATCCGTGTCGTCTGTCTCAGTTTCTGTGCACGGATGTATTGCACTGCAGCTTTAAGTGACAGGTTCGTCCTCTCCCGACAAATCTTAACAGACTGGTTCTAAAAATATTTTCTCATCTTAGAGTAACTAAAATCCAATTAAGTAAGTGAGAAGAAGAAAAACATTTTTTTTACCACCCTGCCAGAACAAATTAATTTTTGTGGGAGTGTGTGTGTCAGAGAAATATGCAAACATTTGTCACTGGCCCATGAGTTGCATACAAACTGCTTGGCACAGTGGCAGCCAGCATAAGCAACGAAGGTTGCTTGGGCAAAATTTTACCTGACCTCCATAGGTACTTACATAACATTCCCTGTGACCCATTCTCCTGCACCATTCAAAATGGAAGGATTCCTCCAGTTCCTTCCACTTGGCAAAGCTTCCTGCCTCAATATGCCACCAGACGGAAAACAATTTTTTTTTTTGAGGATGAGTTGTCAGTGGTGTAAATGCACTGTGCCAGGTTCATAAGGAGTGTTTGTCAGAAAACAGCATCTCCAGTCACTTTTCATCCATTGCGGAATCACTCATGATGTTTAGAGAATCGAGGAGACGTTTTAGCTGCTTTACATCATTTGTGCAAACCTCTCCCTGAGGGCAAACATCTCAGTGGACACTGGTGTCTTTTGGGATGCTGATGGGCCAGCTGGTGTAGCAGGACTGCACAGGTCCAGGGTGGGCACAGGGCTGGACACGGCAACAAGGTGGGTTAACCAAAACAGTGGGTTCAAAGGCAGCCAAAGCTGAAATTTTATAGTGGAGAATATCACAGTGTAATTCCATTACTTGCGCTGGTGCAAATTCAGCAGCAGCATGAGTAGCTGCCCAGGTCTGATTCCTCAGTCAGAGTTTGCCAGTTTTCCAATTCCCAGCACATGCAGGACATGCTGGGTGAATTTTCCTAGGAAATCTTTTTTGTTTCTTTGCTTATCAACCTGTTTGGTCCTTCTGGGCTTTTTTGTTTGGTTGGTTTTTTTCCTTTTTCTGCTCAAAATGGCATTAGGAGTGGTATTTAAATGAGTAGCATGAGAGTCAAGTTGTGAGTGAAGAACAGGCATCGAAGAGTGACGAGAAAAACAGCGTGTTAAGCTATAAGCAATACCTGGCAATTTTCACCAGGAGAAGTACAGCGTGTGAATGCATTATTCATCTCCAGCCACAAAGGATGCAGAGAGTATATCAGTAATTTACAGCTTGCAAGGAGACGGCACAGTCGGCTTCTGTTTTGACACATCAGGCTGCCAAATTTAACAAATTGGCAGTAAGGTGTTTCTTATCTAAGATTTTTACACTAAATTAATTAGCAATTGCGTTACACTGTTCTTGCACTCTGCTGAACTCATAAGAAGTGAGAGGTACTCTGGACGATTTCATGCCAGAGAAGCCTGTGCATTCTCGGGGAGTAACATAATCATCCTGCTACCACGAGACATGTTTGGGACTACATCTACCAATTCAGTGCACCTGTACAAAACCTGTTTTGACTAGCTGCTCCCTTTGGGCAAAGCACAAGGTTGGAAGGCTCAAACCTCTTGCCTTTGCCTAATAGAGTTCCTCAGAGAATACTCATTTCTCTCTTTTGAAGAAAATTTTCTGCCACCTTGCCCTTCTTGAATAGGGCTAAACACATTTCTAAAAACCTTCTAAACATGTGTGTAGACCACAGCTAAAACAGTTTTCTCATATTCAAGAAACTGAAAGTTCTTGCACTGTGTTGTTTTACAGGTGGCACAAAAACATGTAAAATGTAAGTTTCTGTATATAACAATGGCATAAATAGCTGTCAGAAGAATTAGGTATTTGGATTGCACAAAAACATGGAGACAGCAAAGTAGGAAATCTTAATCACTTACAAAGTTTAGATTCACACATTTAAAAATCTGATGCATTCTGCCAAACTAGTGACCAAGCTGCTCTGCTGTCTGCGGGAATTAATCTGATTGCACTCCGTATCTTTATTTGATGCCTCTCTCAATTCTCATAAGGAAGCACAGATTCCTGTTCTGTAAATAAGGACAGAATTGTGTCCTAGAGCTGATGCTGCAGAGCAGAGGGCTGAATGATCACAGCATAAGGTAAAGTAATGGTAATACTGATGGTAATGCAGCATTACATATGGCAATACTGACACTGGAAGGTGTTTATGGATTTTTCTTGGCATATTTGATCAGATGCTCCAGCTAAATACTGAATTAATTCTTCAAAGATATATATTATGCTGCTCATATGACTAATTATCAGTCTACAGTCTGTTGCATGAGGGTTTTTTCCTCCTATATTAAATTATGACAGAAATATTTTAAGTCTAGCACCAGAAGAGGCTACTTTGGGATATTTCATGCTGGTAAACGAAAGAAAACAGATACCCAACCATAAATATAACTTTGTCTATAAGAATGTGGACCTTTTGTTGAGTAAACTGTGTTTACAGCACAAGCTGTGATTTAGCTTAGGAGCATGGCAGTAGAAGAGTGGTTCCCTACTGGCAGCTGGGGAGGTGAGGTGCAGCAGTCTTGATGGCCAGTAAATACTTGAACTTTATTTGCCCAAACCTGCTTCACAGCAGTATGAGACAGAAGAGGAAATGCACTTCAGGGTTATTACAATTCTTTCTGAGTGACTAAAGTGGTTCTGCTTTTGACCTTTGGCCTTTCATGTTGTCACATTGTTCACGGTGGGCTAATAATCTCAGGAAAATTCATGGCTTGTCATGTCTCATTGCTTGAGCAAGGTATGCCATGCCGTGCATTGTAATTATAATTATGCTGTTCTGTGCTGTGAAATTGTAAAACCTGAAAGCTAGGCCCCCAGATTAATGACCTCAAAGGAACCCCAAGAAAGAATTTCCTCTGGACAGCTGATACTCTTTTCTCCAAATGAGGACAAAACTGCCCGGTTCCAGTTCTGTGTGCACTCATACATCCCTCCCTCAGATCTTCCAAAAGGAGTTTTTATACTGCAGTGTCTTTCTTTTGTTTTGTCTGTGCTTGTTTTGTTCGTTGTGGGTTTTTTTTGCTAATTAAGAAAGTGAAGTAAAGTGTGGAATAACTACATAAAATAATCACAGGCTACATATCTTTTAAAACTTACCTGGTTTTCCCTAAAAACCTTGCTCTTTCAGTGCTCATCTGTCTTGTTGGCAGAGGTGGGTTCAAGCACAGAGGTCCAGAAGTCTTTAGAAAAGGCCAGAGGTTGAAAGTATCTTGAAGACAGAGAAGTAACAGAGAAAACATGGCCTGGAAAATGCAGACAGGAGTTCCCACTGACCTCCTTGAGGTGCCAGTGCATGCAAAAGCCTTACTGAGCATTCCAGGAAAGATCATTATAAGATGGAGTAAATCATGAGCCTCTCTGGGTTGGTTCACTTGTTTCATTCCTTGGGATCTGGCTGGTGCCATAACAATGTATGACTGTGATTCTGAATTTCCTGGATGTTCTTGAGCATGGCCAGAACCTAAGTACCTTCACAGCTGTTCACTCACCCATGGGCTGGGGAAAAATTGGAAGGAAGGCAGAAGCACTCATGCTCACTCATGAGTGAGAAGTGGAGCAAAAGCTGTGTGCACCAGCAAAGCGAAGAAGGGATTTATTCACTACTTCTCATTGGCAGGCAGAAGTTCAGCCACTTGCTGGACAGCAGAAGTGATGGCTGCTTGGCAAGTGGAGGGCAAAGGCCATAAGCATGAGCATTGTTGCTTCCTCCTCTTTTCCTTGAGTTTTTATTGCAGATTACTACATTCTATAGTCCAGAGTATTGCCGTGGTCAGTGCACATCACTGTCCCAGCTGTGTCCCCTGCCAACTTCTTGCCCAAGGGAGGGTAAGGTGGCAACCTGAGGAGCAGAGAAAGCCCTGACCTCATGCAAGCACCGTTTGGCAGCAGTCAAAACAGTCTGCTGTAACAAAACCTAAACACAGCACCTTATGGACCGCTGTGCAGAAAATTAACTCTGTCCCAGACAGACCCGATACAGTCTCCACCTTCTCTTCTCTATCATTTGCATCATGTTCAGGTCCTCCACTATCCAACAGACACTCATCAGCCACCACCCCTCTTCCCATCCTTTTTGCTCTATTCCTATATCCTTCCCTTGCTTTATGAACCACTCCTGATCGAATGTCCATAAAAGTCCATTGGCTTCATTTAGTCCCTGGCTTGGAATCCATCTGTTGTGGTGGTCACTTGGGACAGGAGACATCGTGTGTCTTGTGGAGTTTTTGGGCTGCAAAGCCAGCTCAGATTGGGCTACCACTAAACTTTCCCAGTTTCTTGAGAGCCTTGTCATCCACTGGATTGAGTGGTTCCTGCTAGAGAGCCTCCTGTAACATACAACTCAAATTGTGACATTAAACAGTTTAAACACACACCCATTACACTGGGAGAGATCTGGTCTCTCCAGATAGATCTGGTCTAGACAAGAAGAGGGCTGGAAAAGCCATGATTGAAATTGTGACAGGCATCCCAAACTGTGGCACTTGCAGTCTTTTACCTTCAGAAGATAAAATACTTCCACAATGGAGAAAGAATTCTCTTTCTCGACCTATGTAAGGTCTTATAATAAACAAACAAACAAATAAACCAATAAATAAATAAATGACAACTTGGTATATGTACCACCCCAGTAATAAATGTTATGAAATGCCACATACTTCTGTATGAAACCAAGATCAGTAAGGGAATACTACAAGCATTATATTCTTGTTAAATGACAATACTTTCAGTGATAACTATTGAATATATGACTATATAGCTATATGAACTGGTTGTTCAAGAATTTCTGTTTGTGATTTAAGAACCATAGAAATAAAAAATCAGTGTAGCTTCTGCACAATAAAAGAGAAAATAAATATTTAAAGCTATCAAAGAGAAAATTAATTTATTCTAGGCTTTTTGTTTTCAATTAATGAGTTAAAAGAATATCTGATAACTATAAAATTTAAAAATAGTGTAATCTGGAGTTGTTAGAGTGGTAAGGAGTGTCAAGGTACACAGTAATATTAACTACTCCTGGTGCTAATTGCAGTGATTAAACAAATATAAGAGTTTTAGCTTCTTTTTTTCACGGTTGCTGAGTATATAAGAATAAAACTTCCCAAGGACAGATGTGATTTGACTCATTCAGTCACTGAATGAAGTACATTATGAGTGTATAGACAGGTTTGTCAATACTGCATACAAACCTTTACCCTTAATTAGATTATACCAGAAGTAGATAATGGTTTTATGGCCTGCTTCTCATCATCTTATTAAACATAACACCATATGGACTGGAAACAAGGTGGTTTCAAATAATCCTGTGTAGGGTCATATAGTGGTTTGAAGCAGTCTGGGTTTCTCTTCACAGGAGAACATTTTGGAAGTTTGTGCTGATGCTATGATTATTCTGAAAAGTCCATATTTTCAGTAGCTTTCTAAATGGGACTGTGCCACTCAAGATAGCCAGCAGCAATGGGTCCCATGGATTCCAGCTGTTCTTGCCTTTCTGTTGCGTTAATGAGGGTGGAGAGGTTGGAGAATTGCTGTCATCAGTTGCAGTTGTAGGCACAATTGCATGACATGACACAGACTTTTAAAGTATTTGAACAAAAATGCTTGATTTTCTTTTTTAAATTTAATTAAGAGTTTGTGAAGGAACATAGTACCTTAGTTCCAGTATTTCATATCTCTTGGATATTGGCATAAGTAGCTTTGAGAATGTGGAGTGACTGGGAAGACAACAGAAAGAAAGCAGTCAAGCAGCTCCACCAGCCTCTCTCTTGGAACAGACTGTCAATACCAATAAACAAAATACTTAATCATTGCTACCAGTCTCATCCTAAAAATGTTCATACAGTGTTAGATCTTTTGGTCTCTGTTCTATTGATTTATGATGAGAGGATGTGTTTTCATTCCAAGAGAATCTCCTTACAAGGCTTGATGAGCTCAGAACATTTGCTAAGTGTTTCCGGCTCTGGAGGTGGGAAAGACGTGGCTTTAGTGCTCTGCTAATGTGGAGACAAATCAGAATGTGACTCGTACAGCAAACTGAGAAGCCAGCACTTACTTTTTGTAGTCACTCTTGCAAGTAAAAAGAACTTAAGGGTTCTTCTAGGAACCAAATCTTTCTTAAGCCAAGGACTCAGAGCTCATGTGCAACTGCATTGTAAAAGTAAGCATGCTTGCTGCAAAATTGCTTCTGAGTGGGGCTTGAGCCTTGCTCATCAACACACCTAGTGCAGGTAGATGGGTGTGCAGCTGCAGCTCGAGCTCTAGGTTGTGGCCTGGATGGGGGGAAATGGCTGGAGCTCCAGGCAAGGAGCCAGGAATCAGGGCTGACCCTTTGCATGAGGGGCATGGGCACCTGGAGCACTGGCCAGGGAGGGGCTGTCAGTCACCCAGAGACTCTGCAGGAGCCAGTAAGCAGCAGAAGACCCCAGACACAAAATCACTATTAGAACAGGCAGGCACAGACTGTGAGGGTATAGAAGTCTGGGGGTGCCTTTATTGGGGGTCCCTCCCTGGAGGTACCAGCTCAAGCTGTTTTTTATTGTGTTGCTGATCATGGCTGAATGAATTAAAGGAGCCAGGTGTCCGGGACTCTGCTGTGGTGCGAAACCTGGGGTTGAGCCAGTAAGACCAACTTACTGAGAAACTTGTCTCAGTAAGTTTGACAATGTTCAGAGAATCAAGTGGGGCACTTGTCAAATCACTGGAGCCACCAGTGCACAGGGGCTTCCGTCTGGGGTGGTGTGGGTGTGACTGCATTTCCCATTTTTTTTCTGGCTGCAGGATCAAACCTTATTCTTCCCCTCTCTTATTTCCCCAAACTTCTCTGAGCTACAGATATTTTTAAATACTGTGCTGTCCACGAGCAGAGTGTCTCCACTCCTACGTTTTAAACTTATTAATCTATTGATCAAATTCAGAAAAGGTTGGGAGAAAGTGACTACCTGGTTTGAAAAACAAAAATGCAGCTGTGAAATTATAACTTCCTGATGAAGAAGAAGACGTTGACGTTTTTAGTCTTTTCAAGTGAAGATTTTGGCACAGGGCCTCATGTTCACTATATCATTTTATCAAAAGTGGCCTACTTATGTCAAGAGTTGTTCAAGGTTTTCACTCAACTTTTGTTCCCCAAAAATATTTCTAAACCTCATGCAAAAGGAAAACCCATTCTCTAATCGTGTATTGGGGATTTTTTTCCCTCAGATCTGAGAACTGGCTTTGTACATGGATGATAAGCTCTAAGCTATTTTTGGGTGACAGGAAGGCTCTTTAGACAAGCTTTTCACATTGGTGTGACTAGTGTGTGTGATCTTATACACAGAAAAATACTTGTATGCCATATTCTGACATTTTGCTATGATTGACTTGAAATATGTAAGATTATCACTCTTGTATAAATCATATTACATTTATGAGTAAATACTACCATAGAAGTGCAGGTGCCTACAGAGTATAAACACACCCAGCCACACCCCCCAGTGTTTTGACTTTAAAAGAAGCAGGAGTTCAGTATTGAGGAGTATTCTAAAAACAATGTAAAAATAAAAGCAGTAGTTTATTAAAAACTATAAAACATTTGTGGATGCTGGCAAAAATTTAGAGTCCATATGGAATTCTCCTGGGGAAGGTAAAAGAAACTCAGAGGAGGATATATAGAAATCTTATTCTTTCCTTTTGGTAGAAGTGGGTAAATTCTGCAGGGATTTTGGAACAAATGTCATCAGAAATGTCACCATGTATAATAGTCCATTACTTTAATGGCTGTGTTGGTCTAGCTCCACTCATAAAAGCTGAGTATTTTTATTCTTCCCTGAAGTTTTGATTTGTGAAATACAAATGCTTTAGGTAAGTGGGTTCTTGAACTGTGGTAATGCACGCTACAAAAGCGTATGTTCTTCTGGCAAGGAAATTGAAGCTCCTCCAGTTACAATAGATAAAATTACTACTCTTGAGTGAATGGGTTTCTGAAACTTGCCAGACAGCATTCTAAACCTTACTTACTTTATGCCTTAGTTAAATTCACCATCCAGCTTTGAGTACTTGAACGATGCTCTCTGTTGTATTTTCACAAAATCCTAGTAGTAAAATATAGGAATTTCTGTTTCTTAATCTTCTAAAGACCATGATAAAATCTATTCTGTATACTTCAGCATTTCTCCACAGTCAGTTATAGGCTGACTTTTAAAGTGAGATATGTAGAATTTTAATGTAGCTAAATCCAATTTTATATTTAACATTTTCTAGAAGCTGAACCCTTTGCAACACAGATATGTGCATGATACGGAAATAACTTATTAATAAGTCAGTAACAGAGCCGAGAATGAAATGCAAACTAATTGCTCAAACTGCTCTAATTGCTAAATGAAAGCTCTTCCCTACCATGGAAAATGTACAGATGGAGAGGGAATTGTAGTAGCATGTCTCTGTAGGGCAAACAAAATGCATCAGATGCACACGCTTGGGGTCAAACAATATCATTATCTTTCTTGCAGTGTGTGCTAGTTGAGATGCAGTCCTGTTCCTTTTTTTCCAGGAAAAAAGGCCAATCTTGTCATTACACTACCAATTTCTAAAGCACTGTCTTTTTTTCAAGTATGTAATCAGAAGGTCAAATGACATGGCACTCAACAAGCCCACTCCACTTAATTAATTCTTCAGAGTAAATCAAGTGGGATTGTCTTTAAAGGAAAAAATGCTTACCATGGCTTCTGAAAACCCTCTGTAGTTTTCAGCACTTCTTGAGTCCAGCTACAAGAGCAGGAGTCATTAACAGTCAGCAGTAAACAAAATGTCTCATCTGTTTTTACAGTGGGTGTTTTAAGAACTGACAAATCTATGTGCAGGTTGTTAATCTCTTCCCCAACCCCTTCTTCAGTCTTCTCTAATGGTTTCCCCTCCATTTCCTTCTGTCTTTTGGTAACGAGATGTGACTCAGGACTTTAAAAAAACCCAAAACAGTTAAAGGTCAACAGACACCAAGTCAATTAAAAGAGAGACTTAACAGCTGAATACCTCTGCTGGACTTTCTAATGAAATATTACACGTTTTTTTGTACTGCATATATGAAAACAGTGCAGGAATGAGAAAGAGATTAGCTATGAACTGGCACTTACAGGGCCTCTGAAGAATGAAAGCCTTACTGAACCTCCACAGCCCCAGGAACTGGTGGGCTTGTCCATAACCTCATGTAAGTCATACCAACCCGATCAAAAGTCATGCCTTTGTTTTGGGGAAGCTATTTGCCAGGCTGTCCTTGGCCAGCTATGTTGTCTCACAAGGATTACTTAAATACCCTTGTTAAACCACTCTTCATTGAGATTACACCCCAGATTGCTGGAAAACATTGACCCAGAGAGTCTTTGATCAAAATATCAACAAGAGTTCCATGAGCCCTCACTAAATCCAAGGAAGGATGACAGCTAAGCATGACTTTCCTCTAGAAGATTTGGAATATAAAATGAAGTAGGAATAAAAACATCCTAAAATCTGCAAATGCGACTTGAAAGCAGAAGAAAACAATTATCCTTCTGTGATTTCCATGCATGGGTTTTCTGTGCTAAGCTACAGCCAGTATTAAATAAGTTGTAGTGATATTAATCTATGGAAAGTCAAGACTGTAAGAAGTTATATTTAATTTATCTCCTCTAGGGACATAAGTACCAAGCAAACTTAGCCTACAACTTACTTAAACTTTAAAACTCATTCTTACTGTGCTCCGTGAAGGTGAGAAATGTCAGCAGCCCCTGACGTTTACAGGTTACAGAATCTTCTGGTGACATTGACTGCACAGTGCATGATAAAATGCAACATTTTCCTGGTTTTCTTCATTTCAAAGAATAAATAATTCTGCTGTCATTTGCAGAAGAGTTTTGTGGGTGTTAATTAATTATATGTTAATAGACTTACTGTTGTTTTTTAAACAAATCTGTATGTTTTAATGAATTCACTATTGTTACAGAAACATCAAACCAGAGAAGAGTTTGATCCACATTTTTTTGGTAAAGCTCAGATCTCTTAAAAAAACTTAGATTCTAATAATCAGCTTATGAATTTGCAGAACTGTTGATACCATCTTTTCTGCAAATCTGAGGAGAACAGATCTTTTTTTAGTCTTGTGCTTCCTTTCAACTTTTCTAGTTGGGAATCCATATTTCAAGGTAGAATTTTCTTTTGTTTTCACACAAATTCATTGATACCAACACCACTTTCCCCACTACAGAAAGGTTGACATTGTCCAGGTTGTATACCTATGAATTCATACCGAAATCTAGCAAGACAGAAGGATGTTGGACCTTCCTACCCATTCAGCTTTGTTGGAGACAGTCAGGGCTGCTCATCTCTCAACGTGTTGGCAATGCCACCACTGAAGTTTCTGCCTGTGCCAGTAGTCAAACTGACCCTTTTCTTAAAATAGAGAAGGATTCAGTGCAGGTAGACTCCTGTCTGGACCTGGTTGTCTGGACCTGGCTGAGATCTGGGGCTCTGGATATGAGTGTTGGTTCCACTTCTAGCTGCAGATCCCACAGTATGTGGCAGTTCAACAGCTACTGCTGTCTGGATTATGCAGTTTAGATACAGCCAGCCCCTGCAGTTGTTTTTTCTTTATTTCTTTGGTTTATTCATCATTTTAAGTTAGAGAGACACTGCAGGAGCTGACAGCTATTCTTTGATATGCCATACGTCACTATTTATGGGCAGTTATATCCCTATCCTGCTATACAGCTGTATCCCCATATAGCCTACAAAATTAAAATAGAAAGAAAAACATCAGTAGCTTTAAAATACTTCCTACATTTATTTTGGAAATGCTGGAGGCTGTGGATCAAAAAGTCAGTGTCAGGAAACCACTAAAATGGGACAAGCCACAGTTTCAGGTCTAATGCATCCCTAAGATTGATATAAAGTTGTTTTGTTTTGTTTTTTGTTTTGTTTTTGTTTTGTTTTGGTTTTGTTTTGGTTTTGTTTTGGTTTTGGGTTTTTTTTTGTTTTTGTTTTTGCTTTTGTTTTGTTTTTTTTTTTTTTTGTTTTGTTTTGTTTTGTTTGTAAACAGTGTTGTACAGTGAAAAGAATGAAAACTTAGCATGAGAAAACTCTTAAGTTTCTGACAGTTATGGATTTGGGGTGGCCTCAGACAGAAGCGTTGTTCAAAGTTAAGGCAGCCCTTCTTACGTGTTGTGCTGCATGATGTGTCAGAGTTACTGTGTGCCTGCAGTGTGTCCCTGATGAGGAGACCTGGGCTCAAACTGATGCATTTCCTTTGCAACTGGATTCATTTGGTTGTTTTCACTTCACTTGCTGCTACCAAGACAAGAAAAGGATAGCCCTCCTTGAGGCATCTTTGTGTCTTGCACGTGAGGCAACACTGAAATGTGGCTCGGAGTGATTGAATTCTGCTCCAGCAGAATCTGTTACAGCACCCACATGTGGAAGCCACTCTGGCACTTGAGGGTTCACAGTTCAACCCAAGTTTTCTATGAAAACTGTGAATAATTTTTTGTTGCCAGGTATTCACTTCATCTTCTTCCTCTACAAGCAAAGGTTATTGGCAATAGAAATTCATCTCTATTATATCTAGAGATCCCTGGAAGTGTTCTAGGCTAGGCTGGACAGGGCTTTAAAAAACCTGGTCTAGGCAAAGTGTTCTTGCTTGTGACAGAAGTGTTGCAACAACATGATATTTATCATCTATCTACTAGGATATAACATCTCTATCCTTTCCCACTTCAAATCCCTCTTATTTTGATCTGTTTATGATTATTATGCTGTTAAATACTTTTTAAAGAGTGATGTTTGTAAATTTTTTTAAAAAAAATATATGGGTGGAGAGTCACCAGTCTTTAGAAGGGCATTTCCTCACTTGTACATCTTCGCTGCATGTCCCAAGGGAGTGGTTTGCTGTGTGAAGATGACAGGGGAAGGTCAGAAATTAGGATTGTCTCGTTAAAATCTCTGGCTGGAGCAAGTTAATGTTTCCATATGCAGGTTGTAGAATGCCATAGGCAACTCTGGATTATGTGAGAACTCAGTTTTACACTGCCCTACTCTGTGTTGAATCATGTGGGATGAAGCTGCTTTTGGCTGGTACCGTGCTGCTTTGCTAAGTAAGGAGGGAGTGCTGAACTAGGGCCTGTAGGAGCTGCTGCACGGTTGGGATTGAGGCTTTCAGTGCAACAAGAGGGTTTTCTCCAATGCCTTCATGCCCCCGGTTAGTTCACTCAATCTTCTCTGCAGGTTTTGGCACTCAAAATCTCCACACAAACTTTCGTACTCAGGTCGAACTTGCTGTGTCATAAGGTGGATAGGAATGATTTTCCAAAGAAAGCAAAACAGAAACTTGGTTCCTGCTCAAAAGCTGTAATGGATCAGGAATTGTGTAGCCAGCAGGACCAGGGCAGTGATCATCTCCTTGTACTGGCACTGGTGAGCCTGGACCTCGAATGCTGAGTTTAGTTTTGGGCCACTCACCACAAGAAAGACATTGAGAGGCTGAACCGTATCCAGACAAGGGCCAGGGGAAGGGGCTGGAGCACAAGTCTGATGAGGAGCAGCTGAGGGAGCTGGGGCTGACTAGCCTGGAGTGAAAGAGGCTCAGGTGGGACCTTCTCGGTCTCTACCGCTCCCTGACAGGAGGCTGTAGTCAGGAGGGGATCAGCCTCTTCAGTCAACAAGTGACTGGACAAGAAGAAACTGTTTGGGTATTATAAAAAATTTTACCGAAAGTGTTTTCAAGCACTGGAACAGGCTGTTGAGGCCAGTGATGAAGTCACTATTGCTGGAGTTATTTAGAAAATGTGTAGAAGTGTTACTTGGCAACATGGTTTAATGGTGAAGATGGCAGGGTTGAGGTTAACAGCTAGACTTGGTGAACTTAAAGGTCTTTTCCAACTTTAATGATTCTGTGGTTCTGTGATTTATCCACCTGTCTACATACTTTGTTCTGATGTGAATCAATCTGCATTAACTGATCCTACCTGCATTTTGCTCTACTGCTTCAGAGGAGAAGCCACTGCCTGTCTACTCTCTTATTTTACAAGGTTAATTTGACTGACCAGATACAGCCATCTGAAGTGTGTTAAACCTAATTTCAGCCTGACTAAGAGTTAGTTCCCCTGCCTACAAACATCTTACTGTTGTAGTTCAGAGTACCTGGATGTTGCCGTGCAGACTCTCAGGCAGGAGTTATTCCCTTCGTGAAGCTCGCTTGGCACCGTGCTGCCAGGCATGGGAGTAACAACAGCTTAGGCACAAATAACGTCCCTGTGGCTGCCATTTCTCTGCACAGGGCTCCCTCGTGGCCACAGTAATGTGGCATCACTGGCTGCTGCTGGGTGAAGGCATGTATTGAGTGGAAGCATCACACAAGCAGTTAACGCTTTGCTCCAGACCTGGCTTGGCTGGTGTATGGGTTCCTTGACTGGGAGCTTCGATGCCTTGGGGCAAAAGCAGGAATTTGCACTCAATTCACTTACTCTGCCAAAGCCTTTGAAATTCTTATGAGGCTGTGGGATAGCAGTGATCCTTATTCAAATTAAAAAAAGATGTTAAAACTCATTAGAGAGGCATTTTTAGATACAGAACTCTTGCAGAGTAGCGAGAAATTGTTCATGTTTTCACTTAGACAGCAGACAGGGGCAAGGGTTTGCTTCACAGTTCATCACTCAACTACTGTCTTTCACTGACATAGTACCCGATGTTGCTCAGGACTTTGAGATGTCCCTTTAGTGTAAGTCAGTCTAAATAATCTCTTGAGAGATGCCAAGGGTGAAGTTGGTGGACATGAAGCTTATAGAAATAAAATAATCTATTTGCTGAGAAATGCTGTGGAAGTAAATCAAGTGGGAACATTTGCAATTTGTAAGATTTAGGAGCTCGGTCAAGGCAGGAAGGGATTTAATTTAATTCTTTGACTGTAAGTCTTAGATCAAAAAAGATGTTTCCCTTGGTCCAAGATTAAAGATCCCATCTTCTAAGTAAGATTTAGTGTTTGCCAGTGGTAAGTGAAATAGAGATCAACAATAGGAGCTGTGGGAGGATGGTTGGAGACATATCCATGGTTATTTTCAGAAAGGTGTGTGGCAGAATGAAAGAGTGACACAGATTTTCAGGTGTTGATTGACAAATTGATCTGACTTAAATTCCAGAATCACAGAATATCCTGAGCTGGAAGGGACCCACCAGAATCATCGAGTTCAACTCCTGGCCCTGCACAGGACTGTCCCCCAGAGTCAGAGAGACCTCAGCAAATTAGAGAGATGGGCAATCACCAGCCAAATGGAGTTCAACAAAGGAAAGATTCTGCCCCTGGGGTGGGGCAACCCTGAATGTACAGACAGACGGAGTAAGATGCTGCAAAGCAGTGCCGTGGAAAGGGACCTGGGGGTCCTGGTTGATGGAAAGTTGGGTATGAATCAGCAGTGCCCTGGCAGCCCTGGGAGCCCTGGCATCTAGGAGGGCCAACCATGTCCTGGGGGACATCAGGCCAAGCATCGACAGCTGGGCAAGGAGGGGATGGTCCTGCTCTGCTCTGCACTGGGGTGGCCTCACCTTGAGTGCCGGGGGCAGTTTGGGGCACTACAGTATAAGAAAGGTATTAAACTATCAGAGTGTCTAAAGGAGGCCGTGAGGATGGTGAAGTACCTTGAGGGGAAGCCGTGTGAGGAAAGGCTGGGGGTACTTGGTCTGTTCAGCCAGGAGAAGAGGAGTCTGAGGAGAGACCTCTCTGGGGTCTGCAACTTCCTTGTAAGGGGAAGAGGAGGGGCAGACACTGATCTCTTCTCTGTGAAGACCAGGGTCAGGACCGAAGGGAATGGCCTGAAGTTGTGTCAGGGGAGGTTTAGGTTGGATATCAAGAAAAGGTTCTTCCCCCACAGGGTGGTCGGGCTCTGGAACAGGCTCCCCAGGGAAGTGGTCACAGGACCAAGCCTGGCATGCAGCCCTGTGTTCTGATTTCCTTCTCTGGTTCCTCTGCTTGCGCAGCACGGCTGAGGTGATGCCACTGACCTGCTCAGCAGACAGATCACTGATATTCCTCCTGTACTTGCCTTACAGGGGCTTGTTTTGGAAAGCTGAATTTCAGCATTCTGCAAGTGGAAAGCAGAGCCACTCTTCCCACAGCAATTCATCTATCTGTGTCCCTGTTTATTGCGAAAAGGGTCCCTTCCTGCTACAGCAACGCCTACGGCAGAGGTGGCACCCACGGAAGGCAGTGCCCCTTGAGTGGAGCAAAGGCACGACATGAGCACTGATTTAGGATGTCAGGTTCTCCCTTGTCTCTTACTGTAGCCTAGTGTAATTCTCTGCCTATAACTGCTCTGATAGGTTGCTGGGACTGTTTCTTTAAGCGTTCACCTTTGAGGGTCTGTTTAGCAGTCTTGTGGTTGTTTCCTCACACCTCCCAGCACTAAGAGCTAATTTCTGTAAGCAGATTTGATATTTGTAATGAAAAGCAGCAATATGTTACACACACACACATACTCTATGCATATATAAAAATATATAAATACACATATTTATATATACATGTATATATATATTCATCTGTATACACACACTCATGGGTGGGGGAAAACTAATCTGGGGCTCCTATTTATGAGCACACATACACACATATTTATGGCCTCCTGGCTCTTCTTGGTGCATTGTATTTGACATTGAGCTTCACAGATAAGAAGTGCAGGACAGCTGGGAGTAAAACTGTGATGGTCTTCTTTGGAGTGACTTCATCTCTTCTCATTCTGCAGATTTTTATGGTTTTCAATTAAAATTTAGTCATACCAAAGACTTGGGCAAAAAGCTTTGTTGTAACAGTTGCTATTATTTGATAAACAGCAACCTTTTGAGTAGAGTTCCCCATATTTTCATCTCAGCAGTTCCCTGAAGAATTTGTGATGTGTATTTTTGCACAGAAAATAATAAAAAAAAAAGAAACATATAAACCCTACTAGTAGCAAAGGAATTTTTAATGAAATATCTTGGGGTAAGGGTCTGTTCACCTCTTACTCAGAACAAAAAGTTTAGGTGCATCTTCTTATATATAATGCAAGAACTATTATTGCCTTACACTTCACTGAAGCAGTTACAAATGCATCCATTTTAACTTACCTATGTGAATCCAGTAATTTCGCAGGAGTTTTATGCAAGTTCAAATAGTCTGAGAAAAACTGTGTGATATCAGCTCTTCCTCTTTCGGGCTTTGTTCCTTTATTTGTGCAGATGCACTGGGTTATTCTTCATCATTTATTGCATGAAACTAAAGTCACCTCTAATCATGTCAGAATGATCTTTCCTATCCCATTATAATTTTTTTCAGGTTTTTGTGGTCTTCTCTGAAGAGTTTGGGACAATCCTGTTACCATTGTCTCTCCCTCCCACTGAAGAAATCCTGAAATATTTTACCTTTGTGCCAAGGCAAAAAAAAAAAGGTTTGTCAAAGAAATAAAACTTATTTCTCTTTCTAAATACAGATTTTGTTCCCAAATAGAGTTGTTATGTGATGGGGACTACACACTTTCTTAAATAAACATATATAGCTGTATATGGTCAAATCTAACTGGAAAACATTTTTCTTGTTCTAATCTCATTATCTTAAAACTGCTGATAAAACATCTGCAGCGGAACATGCTGGGATGAATTAGTTCAGTAACACCTCCCGTTTCATTAGGATGATTTAGGTCTGCAACAAATGTCATGGCATTAGCATTTTACACCGAGGCATGAAGAAATGGCTGCTGGAAGAATCAACAGCCCTTCTGTAAGTCAGCATTTTCTGTCTGTCTTTATGAGACCACTGGCCACTCTGCAATATTAAATGACTTCTTTGCTGGGAGAGTTATGTCCTGTGTGTGATGTTTCTGCTGGGCATCTGCCCAATTCAAGGATGGAACTGCCAACAGATGTGATCACAATCGCCAATCACTGTGCTTGGGTATGGTTCAAACGTCCATTTCATTTGGCAGATATTCCTAATAAGCACCCCTCAGGGCAAGTAACCTTTTAATAATAGCATTTTCCCTTTGAATTTGCCAGAGAGACCTGCCCTAATATATTGTTTGTGCAGTAGTAGATACTGATTCATGATTCCTTCTTGCTTTCCACCTTCCTCTCCTCAGTCCCTCTCTAGCAAGGTGGTGAGGACAGGCTCTTCCCATCCACCACTCAGCACAGGTCCGTCCCCGTTTCAAGCCCAGTCTGGACTGACAGAGACTGTGCTTGCACTGCCAATCCCCCTGCCCACACAGCTAAAAACACTATGACTTCCTCTTCTACCAATTTGTACAACAAATTTTTATTAGATTTTTGTCATCAATCTTTACTTCCAAGGAACAGTGACAAGGGAAAGAGCTGACTCACTCGGACTTCAACGAAAAAGCATTGCTAATTTTAAACCCATAGCAAAACTCTGCCGAGCTGTGTTTATCAATCACTTTACAAACATAAAGAGTGAGCTACAGATATGAAAGTAGGAAGTTTTACTAGGCATACAGCTGCAAGATATTATGGAAACAGAGGTTTAGACAAACCTTTTAGAGACAGGCTCTTATTAAATGAATTTAGTCATATAATTTCTTTTCTATACCTTCTGTTTGATATAGAGGACAATACATTGTATGGTTGCTATGGATGTTTAATCAAAAGTTTAGCAAAAACTCATAGACCTTTGTCTAAGTAGCTTCATTTGGAAGAAGCAGCCTCACAACTGAGTGCAAAAAAGCGAGAAGAAAATTATTTTCCTTGTGATTATTGTTGTTACTATCCCTCTCCAATGCCCAGGTCCAACTGATTTTTAAAGAGAGACCACCAAATTGCCATGAGCAACAGGAAAACATGTCTGGTGATTATCTTGCTCAGACGGTTTAAACAGAGCATAGGTTGCTCCTACTGAGCTCCCTGGACAAACGAGGAGCATGTTGATGCCATAACAAACACACCCGTAGCGTGGTGGTCATGAATAAGGCAGCAATCAGAGGAGGAAGCACAGTTTTATTTTTACTGCTGGGGAAACAAAGGCAATTAATTATTAAAATGGGAAGCTATGTTACAAAACAAAAATCAAACAACTTCAGCCTAATCCTTTCATAGAATCATAGAGTGGCTTGGGTCCCCCTGCCCTGAGCAGGGACATCTTCAAGTAGACGAGGTTGCTTAGAGCCCTGTACAACCTGACCTGGAATGTTTTTAGGGATGGGGCATCCACCACCTCTCTAGGCAACGTGCCAGTGTTTCAACACCCTCACATATATATATACTTCAAACAAGTGTAGCCCCAAGAACTGGTCTTGGAAGCAATTCCCAGATGTCCGTGCTGGACTCGCTCCCCTCCACTCTAAAGGTACATGTTAAGAGGCTGCCAAGAGCTGCTGGCTGGAAAGGTGACTAGCAGACCGAAGGTCCTCCTGTGCTTGGAGGGGATGACAGCTGGGAAGCAGGAATTGCCTCTGCTTTCACAATCCTGCTTTGCACCTGCAGGAGCAGGAGAACACTCTGCTACACCAAATGGAACCCATGAACACCTGAAATGCATTAAAGCCTCCTCGGAGCACCAGAAATGCAGAGCTGGGAGCAAATGATGAGCTCTTAAGTTCAATTGTGTTTGTGGTATGTAATTTTCCTGCATTTTCCACTGCTTTTTGGACAAATGCTTGTTACATCAGACAGTAGTACTGCTTCTTCTGCTTAACTGAGCTGAATGCTTACAGTGGGAAAACTCTAAAAATTGTCCCTCCTTTACATTGAAATGCCATGGGAAGCTTGGGACTCTGTTTTCAGTAAAAGCTTCCACTGATGGAGCATCTTCCAACTCTGATGGTTTTGGAACTACTCGGTAAATTTGAAGTTACTCTTCTTTTATCCATGCTTCTCTCACATAACCCATAAAGTAACTATCTAGATGTCTACTCAGAGACCTAAGCTGCTATTTAAAGCATTAATGGAGCTTGCTTTTTAAATAATTCACTGCATAAAATTATCTTTTTAAAAAATCTCACTTCAGATGATCACTTCTGGTTCAGTTGTTTTAAGATTGCCAGTCCCCAGTTATTAAACACTGTGAACTAAATACTCAAACATATGACTTTTAAAAAAAGAATCGTTCTGTTCCTCTATGCCTCTAGGGTTTCAAGCTGGTGTTGTTGATATATTGAATTTTACCTAGAGTTGTGAAGGCTAGAAAGTTATCACTTCTCTGGGGGAAAGCTAAGAATGTAAAACAATGCCAACTGCTGCAATGCTGAGGGAAAAAAATAATTAAATATTAATTAGATATAAGAAGTAGAAACATACAATTTTCATAGTGCACTATTGTTTGAAATGGAAAAATATAAAGCAAAATTTCTACTTGAAAGGGAAAAAAATACTGGTATCCAAAATATATAGTCTCAGTTCTTTTTACAAAACTCTTTTCTCAGAGAACTCTCCCAGCTTCAAATTGTGAGTATTTTGTGTATAAAAGGTTTTCTTTCCCATTACAACTATTCTAGAACACCTTTGCATTCAGAAACCCGACCAAAAAAGTTCCTTTTCTTTCTTTCTTTTTTTTTTCTTTCCCCCTCCAGAACATTTGATTTAGGCTTAAATGGATAAGAACTGAAAAAAGGAAATTAAGGAAGTACGTAATGAAAAGTACTGCAAGGCAGTGATATATTACTGATTCCTTATGAGGAAAGGGGAGTCACCCTCCCTTTTCTCTGCACTGTTTTCACATCTCTTTGCTGCTTGTTACTCCCCATATGCTGCATAGGCTGAACATGTTGCCCTCTTAGCTCTGCTGGTGTTTTCCTCCAAGAAAACACTGCCGAAGGCTAAGTTTAGGAGATTTAGTTAGTTTAAAATGCTAAATCCATCTTTTGAGCTATGAAAGTGCATTTGTGGTTGAGGGGAAAATTCCTAAGGTCTTTATTGCTTTCCTACAATGTTGCTGCATTATAGATACCTCTGCATGCATGAATGAACGCTGTGACAGAATAAGAGAGGATTAAAATTGTCCATTAGTTTTGGAGGGAAAGAGGAGACTTGGTCTGTATGAAAAATCTGTAGACTGATGGTTTCTCTGGAAAACATTAAAAAACCTCCTCAGTTTATGCTAAAAATAGAAATACTTTGATTTCTCACTGCTCTGCAATAACCTGGGCACTGCTTCTTGAGTCAGTGACCAGCTGGTGCCTGTATCCAAGCCAATGACGTTAAGTAGTGTATGACGGGAGTCATGCAGGACATAGGTAGGATTTTCAGTCAAAAAAGCATTTATTTGCTCTCCATTTTTTCCGTCTTTTAACAGAGATGATGAATTTCAAAAAAATAAACGCACTGGGTGGTGCTATTTTTTCCTATCTCTGCATGGAGCTCTTTGACTTCTGGCCTTGGAAATCCATCGGTATAATTTCCTAGTCATTCCTAGGAAGATATCTACAGATATAAAAGTAAAATTTCTTTTTAATGACTTACTGGAAAACTTTCGAGAGATGAGATTAAACACGTCCTCTTTAGCTCCAGTGCACTAATTTGATTTGTGCTAGCTCTGTGCGCAGAACTCGTTTCTGAGAGAGCTGTCTCCACGTAAGTGTTTGGTGAGGTTGAAATGATAAATATTTTGTGCATAGAAGATAACTTTTTCCAAGTGGCATCGTTCCAGCTCTGTTTAGTTTAAGGCCTCCAAATGAGTTAAATTCCATGTTTGTGGGCTGCAGTATTCACTTGTGTTACCTGTGGGGAAAGAAGCACAGTTGTTCAGCAGAGTGACTATTAAATCATCTAGACTGTAAGAGGATTATATATTCACACAAGCTTAAACATAACTGAGTGTCTTAGCATTTATATATACAGCTCCTAATTGAATTTTGTCACTAAAACCTACAAACACAAACTCGAGAGCCGTTTGACTTTCATTTATCCCAAAGTGCAGCCCCCGCAGCAGCAGCATGTTGAAAGAAATAAGGCTTTTTTCAAAGAGATATTTCAGGAAGAGATCTGTCAGTGATAAAGAGCTGTTTACAACTTTCCTGTGCTAGAAACTCCCTTGATCAGCTACAGTCTGTATCTGAACTGCCCTGAGCCCTCTGTTAGTGTCTAAGCCACTCATCCTCCTGATCACTGCCTGATGTCAGAAGTGAAGACATCCCCATTTGTGCAGGGCTGAAATTGAGACAAGGAGTTTTGTCCCACAGAAAAGTTGTGGGCCAAATACAGATCATGGAAGTGTTAAGGTGGCATCTTAACAGGAGTTTCAACCTTTCATTCAAGATTCATTGGAACCCAAAACTGCAAACGTACAAACAGATTTGGTGGGATGCATTTCTCTTAAAAATTGAAAGAAAAAAGCGAAATTGCCATTAAGGCTGATACAACTCCTCAGGAGTGGAAGGTTAAAGCTTCTTTTAAGATTATGGACTTTGACAAAAGGGATTTTGCAAGCAGTTTTATATGAAAGAAAATAATTAACAAAGTTGATTGAAGGCAAAAGGAGAATGCATGACTGTCTTTAACACAGAGCAAATGTGTAGCTAACATCAAGGTTGTACATATAAAGAAGGAGCTTAAATTCAAACAAACTTAGGCCCAAAGAGAATTAAAACCAGCAGTTCTGTCTAGAATGCAGAGTAGGATTATTATTTCCCCACTAAACTGATTTCTGATAAATTTTTGGGAGTCAGTTTCTGCTGGCAAACAATGACCAGTTGTCAGATTTGCTGGCATTAGTCTATTTTGTTTGAATCTTTCAGAGGAATAAATGTCCCTCAGCAAAAGGTTTGCAGATGTCCCACTGCCTCCAGGTACGGCACATGACCTGGTGCCTTCATCTGTGCCCCTCTCTAGTGCTCAGCACCACTCTGGATAAAAACATTTCAACTCCTCAGTGAGGGCAACAAGAAAATGCCCTCAGCTCTGGCAGAAATACTGAGAATTCTGTCTTCCTATATTGTGCAATCTGAACCACATTAAAATGCTGTTAATTAAGAAATAGGTCAGATTTCGTAGCAGCCATCCCCTTATGCAGCAGTTTCAGAGTGTGTATATCCTGCTCCTGCTGAACTGATGCAGGTGTGACACCCAGGTGAGCTGGTATTGGTGGTATTTGAGGAGAAGGATGGGATGCCAGGGAGGTCTTGGCTTGCTGGCTGAGAGTGGCAGACACCTCAGAGCCTGCAATTTTTTTTTTTACTTAAAACAGTAGTTGACCTGGATTTTATTTTAGGTGGGGGGGTTTTTTTGTTTGGTTTTGCTTTGGGTTTTGAGGTTTTTTTAATAGTTTTTAAGTGTTTTTAACAGCTTTTTAATTTAGCTCTCAGCTCTTCTATTCCTGACAGTGACAGATTTCATCATGTTTTGTTCCTCAGTGATAGGAAGGCAGTATGCACAAATGCAAAATTTGGAAAATGTTGAGAGAAACCAGGAGGGAAGAAATATGTGGGCAATAGTGGATAGAAATTTCCTTGGGAAATCACACATAAGAATAATTTTCAAGTTTTTTAAGGCAAATGAATCTTCATTCTTTGAAGTATTTAAGACCACCTGTTGCTGGCACAACCTTAAACCTACAATATTCTTGATCAAGAAAAAATGGAAAACATCAGCTCAACAGCTTTCTCTGCCACATGATAAACCACACGGCCTCAGAGTATCAGTGTTATGACTTGGGGGAAATGCAATTGTCTGTTCCTGCCCTCTCAGCACGTGTCATTTCTACAAAGCTATCCATATTTCTGCAGGCCCTGGTGACTGTCACTATTGTCACACCTCAGTGGAGCTCGGCAGTGCTGGGCACACCCAGGGGCTGGAGCCTGTCCTGCCATGGAGCCACTGTCAATCCCTCTTCAGAGGAGAGAACGTAAGGTGGGAAGCAAGGGAAAGCGGACGTGTCCCGGTGCTGACTGTAATTTCCAAACTTTACAGATTCTGGTGCTTCCAGTCCACTTTTTTTTCTGAAAAGGCCATAAAGGAAACCTGCTAGTTGGTGGTGGTGCTTCTGAACTCTCTCTGACAAAATAATGCTTAGGCATTCTTCTGATGTTACAGTCACCTGCTTTAAATTTGTCAGCAGTTTCAAACACTTACCAAGTAATCCATTAGGAAGGCTATTTTGATTCTTCCCCAGGTTATCCCGGCCAACAGGACTTCTTTTCCTCCATCCCATAGTCAGCATTTTATTTATTTATTTATTTACTTACTTACTTATTTCTTTATTTAATATGTTAAAGTTTAATGAAACTATTTGAGATTGTCTGATTCTGTTGAACCAGTCTGCCTATAAAACCAGAATGGTTCCTAATTAAGTCTTGCCACACATAAGGAATAAAATGCGGAGTGGCTCTTACTCAGCAATGAAGGATGAAAATTTTGCACTGTGTAGCAAAGAGACATTGATGATGCCCCAGCTTACAGCAATTTAAAATCCCTTCTGTCCATGAGAGCAACTTCTTATATTTCAGGAAGAAAACAGAATGTGGAATGCAAAACTACCTAAATTTTAATTCTTATCATGAATGTTTCAGAAGTGTGCTGAAAGTCTTTCGGGTGCCTTTTGAAAATCGAGTGGCTGCTTTGCTGTTTCTCTGAAAACATACCTGCTTTTATAAAGTTCATGAAAGTTGGTAAGTATGACTCAGTGTTAGCTATTTTCATGGCTTTCATTGAAATTACTGTGATTTTTCACATGAGCTGATCCCTCTTTATCTCATTTTTCACCCTTGTGGCTCAATTCCTGCATCCCCTTCCACAGTTTAGTGCATTTCTCACCTTCACGATATTATCTCAGGTGCTGTCTCCAGCCTCTCAGCCTGCAGATTCAGACAGCTGAAGCAGAGAAGCACTCAGTGATTATTACCACAGATGGACTGCGGCGCACACAGTTTTCCACAGAAAACATGGATCAAAGCCAAACTGTGTTAAACGCAAGTTATTTCCAACATTATCTTGCCCTGGCATATCGTTGCTTATTCTTACAACATGTAGCTCCATTGGAGTCAGTGAGCATCAGGTTCCTAATTATCTTCAGAGGATATAGTCCCTGATTACTAATTAATTCCCTCAAAACATTTAATTCTGAGAGGTGGAACAGTGGATGAATCTGTAAGTATGTGCAAATGCATTTTCCCAAGCCCATTTTGCTAGTATGTACTTGCAAGCCCTGAAGCTGTGTACGTGCTGTAGAAATGAATTCTTGTTCAAGGCATGAAATGATGGTCTAGCCTGGCCACCTGAGAAGATAAACCATGGCCAAATTGCTTCTTTCAGGAGCATTCATGTCCAAAAATGATTTAAAGATGGGTAGCCGAGACAGTCTTTTCAATAACAGCAGAATGACAAATGCCCACCCCTTCCGTTTTTCATGCATCCAGCCCAGGAGCACTGTTAAAACTTAAAAGCTCTAATGAACTGCATGATGGACAGATGCATCAGAAATTAAATTAAAGGAAAGAAAAAGAGCATCTGATGAAGTGGAGCTACTGCTTGAGAGTCAAATACATATTGATAGAAAAGTGGGCCAAGTATTCTTTATAGATCTTTATTTCTGTTTAATGTCTCTTTTCAGGACTGATAGCTAATGCTAATAGGGAGGGTTTTTTTGAAAGCCAAGAATGGAACAGTTAATCAGAGTTTCTGGAAATTTATAAACGTGTGATTTCTAGATGACACCAATGCCTTTGAATATCACCTTTCGTTTCCCCAGCTCTGTAATTGTAACACTGCTTTTAAAAAAACCAGTAGGTGTGAGTAAAGCTTCTTCACCAGATCTGTTCATTAAGGTTTACTGTCACCTAGCATCTGGAAGAAAAGCCCTGCTCCTCATATTCTCCTATTTGTTTAGAATTGAGAAGTTCTTTAAAATTAATTCTAAAGAATTAAGCCAGACACCAAATGAGCTGACTCAGAAACAGTCACACAAAAACAAAAGCCCTGCTTCTGTCTGTGCATGCTTCCCAGCAGTCCCTGAGATGACAGAGAGGTCTCTCACTCCGTTACCCAGTTAACAGCCTGTCCTTGCAGTAGTCTGTGCCCAGGGTCCAGCCTCAGACCAGAAAATGTCTTACCCCAACTTCAGTGTTTAGTGAAGAAGATCTTGACTTAAAGACAATTTGCATCCTTAAATGCCCAGGTCTTACCCAAGATTGAAAAGCTTCCTTCGTCCCAGTTACTACTGTGACTCACCAGTTCATTTAGTGGACAGCTTAAATTTACCTTTTAAAGGATTATTGAATTACTCTGTCTGGTCTAGAGACACTGGCATCCCCTGAACATGTCTGGGTAGAACCTTATTCCATCCAGAAGCAAACAGACTAGTTAGTGGTCCCACTACTTACCTGAACTATAAATTGATGACTAAACCATATTGTGGCGAGCACTGCCTCTCAGTTGGGCAAATATTGTCATGTGCAGTATTTGTACTTTGTATGACTACACAGTCTAAACCACACAAAGAAACAGGCGTGGAAATGGTACTACCTCATTTGAGACCAGGAGTAGTGATGGTCTGTCTCTTTACCAGAGATTTCAAGGAAAACGTGCTTGGCAAGGTTAGTCACAGTGCAGGCAGTGATTGTGCCTGTTCCAGCATGGAATCAGGCTGCTTTTGGGCCTGGTACTTGGAACAGATCTTCCTGCATTGCGACAGGATAATCCTTAGATCGCTACAAGGCTGGCAGGAAGAAACAACAGTAAAAATGGCTGTGCTAATCCCTGGAGGATGACAAATCATATGGTTTTAAAAAGTTCTCTCTGGCTGCAGTAATTGTTTTTGAAAAGCAAACCAGAGACAAAACCCCAGATCTCTCCTCAAAAATGCCCTCTCAAATGAGCTTGGAAGGACTCAGGAGGGACAAGAATAGAGCTGTCTGTCTTGATGGCATTGATTGATGGCACCCTTTGACCATAAACCAGATAAAACCAACCCAGCACAATCAAGCCAACCCAACCCATACAACCAGCACTGTACTTTCTCTTGGAGATACTGGGGTAGGTTTCAGACTAGAAGAGGACAATTCCATACCCAAGTCTTTGTTGTACTATAACTGAAGGAATTTTAGGAGAATGTGAGGGTACAGATTTAGGCAAAGAGGGGAAAGGGAAAGACATCAGGAGGTGGAGAAAGGAGTGCACAAAGACTGCGTGGGAGAAACAATTTATTTCCTTTTTCTCCAATAATGAGGAGAACTAATGCAGGAGCCGTGCTAGTGATGCTGTCAGGGTGGCCTCTTGCAGGGTTGGGGGGAATCCTGGCACCTGGGGCCCCTCCTCTTTACAGGTCACTGGAACCCCCCAGGTGAGCTGTCCCTGCTGCCCTGGGCAGAGGGACCTGCCACTGCCACCACCTCCTGCCCCAGCCCTTCCTGGGTCTGGTCCTAATCTGTGGGGACCAGCACAGGTGGGGAGCAGCTGTAATCCTCACAAAGGGCAGCCTCCGTTGTGCCAGCTTCTTCCTCCTCCATGGAGACTGTAGGGCTGTTGGTGGAACCCATCTGTGAGCTGGAACTCGAGGATCTGGAGCTGCTGGAGCTCCTGCTGGAGCTGCTGCTGGCTGCTGGGCTGTCATCCACATCTGCAGCAGCATGGGAGCGCAGCAGCCTTTGGGCCCCCTCGCTGCAGTGGCTCACAATGATGTCGATGATGTCCTTGACCAGTGGCACTGTGTGCTCCTCCAGGATGTCCTGCAAACTCTGGATCATGAGCTCCTCGTCTGGCCCATAGGTGCAGAGAAAGTGCACGATGTAGCTCTGTATGCTCGCTATCATCCACCATTGGTCCCCATACATGGTCTCCATTCTCCAGCTCAGCCAAATCCACACGGGGTCCAGGACAGGCTGTTGTTGACGGAAAAGTTCCGCCCACTCCTCAGGCTGGATGCTGCCCACGGCCTGGAATGGTGTGTCCTGGGGAGAAGATGGACAGGACACCAGAGGAGGATGGGAACTGGTCTCATCCAGGCTGTCAGGAGCTCTCCCTCCCTGGCTGATGGTTGCTGGCAGCTCCGCAGGGACTGTGATGGATATCTCCAGAGAGTCTCCTTCTCCCTGGCCAGAAAACAGGACAGACGCTATTGTTCTGCAGAGCGGGCACACTGGATTTCTCTGTGTCCACTGCAGAATACAGCCCAGACATACCTGATAGTGACAACAAAAGTCATCCTGAGTGTCCTCGCAGATGGGGCAGCTCTGGTTTGTCTCCGTGGCCATCTTTGTGCTCTGTAGCACGCTGGGAAGAGCAGAGGATCAGGATCTGCTCTCCTTTGATGGTGGATCCTGCAGGAGGGAGAGGCCACGGTCACTGGCTGTCCTGGGGCAGGGAGGAAGAAATGGCCAGGCCCCTGGAGAAGTACACACACAGCCCTTGGGTCCCGTCACCCACCCCACAGCCACCCCGGCGGGACATTTTCCTGCACAGCTCACCCTCAGTGCTGCATCTGCAGTGCTCGGCTGCCTGAAGCAGGCCGGGCAGGGAAACAGGAGTGATGGCTCTGAGACTGGCACCAAGACCTGCCAGTAAAAGGCACCACCCAGCACTAGAGAAGCCTGGCTTGATCCTCCAGACCTCACAGTGTTGCTTGGATGGAGTTCAGGCTAGAGCCAGACTGGCCCAGGCTCTGCCAACTCCAAATATAAGCAGCGAGGGATAAGAGTTCTCAATCCACCTGCCCCTGATGTCACAGACCACTGCTCAGTGGCAGCAGCCTCCACATCCCTGTGTTGTTAGGGATGCCCCTGTTTCTCCCCCTGCAGGAACATGGCGCCAGCCAAAATTGGGGAGTTCATGCTGGAGACATGACCCCTTTTCTCACGAAGATAGTCTGGCAGGGGCCGGGTTTCCCAGCAAGACTTTTTGACATCTCTGTGTTTGGGGGCTCCAAGCCCCAGCTGGACAAAGCCCTGAGCACTTGGTCTAACCCCAGCACCAGCCTTGCTTTGAGCAGAAGGTTGAACCAGAGGCCTCACAAAGACCCCTGCACTCATGTCCATTCTGTGATCTTTCCCTAATCCTGTGAGAAGAACCAAGTTTAAGAGGGTGATCAGCAGAGTCCATGTCAGCAACTTTAGAGGGGGTAAAAAAATACTGGGGTTTGGATTAACGTTTTGTATTTTTGCAGCACTTGTGGAAGTGTGAAGATCTCTCTTCACACAGCCTTGTACCTCACTGCAGCACGACACCCCTGGCAGTGCAGCAGACGAGCTCAAACTCAGATTGCCTAAAGTACTTCCCTCTGGATTGATGGATTAACTACAGTTGTGAGGGATGTTTGCAGCAGACTAATCATCAATTCCCAGGGCTTTCCTGTAGTCTAGGCAGTGAATTCTGCCCATGTAATCTTGCAGATACGAGCAGATCAAGAAATCTTCTTATTTTCACAGCAAAATGCTTGGTTTTATTTCATATCCACTCAGTAGTGTAGAGAGAATGCTGTTCAGAAGAAACTTCAGGAAATAAATTATTTCCTTGGTATTTTACTTTCTGAGAGAAGTCAGGCTCTCCTCAGGCAGCGAGAACTGGACTGTCAGGATTGTTTCTGCCACACATGCAGGACAGTGACAGTCTGGCTCTGTGTGTCCTCAACAAAATTGGAAAAGTCTTAATTTTGGGGGTGGGGGGCTTGGAGAGGTAGCTTGGGTGCTGTTTGTGAAAGACTGTACTTGATCTATGCTAATCTCAGAGAAGAGCTCAGGAAAAGGACTCTATTAAGAAAGAGACTGAAAAAAAGCAAATAAAATGAAAACAAAGTATAGATAAGAAATCTTTATTAGCAGTATTTCCTTACAGAGGCGTTTTTAGCAGTGTTTTTCTTTCTATTAACTTAGTCACTTTACTCCTATTTTTCATGTTCCAAGTCTGTAAAATCACAGGGTTGTGATTCACCTCAAGCTCAAATTCTTCCTATTCTGCTCGTCAGTGAACTTCCAGTTGGATCTTTCTTATTTCTTCCCCTTTAAGAAAAGGAACTTTACATATAAATGTCTTCTGTCACAGGGCATTAAACATATCCACATCTTGCTGCTTCAAAAGCACAGGGATTGAATGTTGGGGTTTTTTGTGGGCCCATTAATTACAAAACACACGTGGATACTGAGGGATGAGAAAAGTAATCAAATATTCAATGGCATCTATTTTCTGTTTATTGGCGTCCTGGGTTACAATGTATTCTATTACCATGAGCTGTTGAAAACCAGATGTGCCGATGTTCCTTGCCTCCTCCTTCTGGACTATCTCCTGTTAATGGGCCCAACAATGCCTTGCTGTATGACTCAGAGATAACCCGAACCTGGACTATCTCCTGTTAATGGCCCATCAGTGCCTTGCCCCATGACTCACCATCCCATTGTGAGATGCTCCGCCCAGGGGGAAGGAGCCAAGCATTCCCACCTGGATAAAATCTGGGCTTTGGAACAGCACGAGCAGCCTTACCTGCTGGGATCCCAGAGGACAAGGACTACACCACCACTGGATTTTCGGAGGAGGACCAGACTTCTCCTTCTACAAGATCACCGCTTCAACAAGACCATTCAAAGAGAACTGCAGCTACCACTGCATCGGACTGCTACCAACACCCTGCCCGGCAGGGTGCCAGGTTGTACCCCTGACTCTGTCCGGCTTTAAACCAGTTTCTCTGTATTATTGTTTTGTTATGTATGTATATATATTAGTAAAAACTGTTATTCCCATTTCCTCATATCCTTGCCTGAAAGCCCCTTAATTTCAAATTTATAATAATTTGGAGGGAAGGGGGTTGTATTTTTCCATTCCAAGGGGGGCTCCTGCCTTCCTTAGCAGACACCTGTCTTTCAAACCAAGACAATTGGGCATGAACCTTCCAAGAAAATATGTAAGGCAAAGACAAAAGGAGTTTTTTTCCATGGGTCCATAATCTCAGGCACAGCACCCTGGGGGCAGGACTAAGCTTGTACTTCAGTGACTCGATCACATCTGGTCCATTGAAATGTCATTTCCAAGCAAAGCTGAGTTGCTGACTGGTTGGGTTTGTACAGATTCTTTAGTATGTATCTGGGCTTTAAAGTTGCTTTCTACTCCCACTGCTGGAGTGGCCGATGTGAACTCCTGAAGAGAATGAACATTTTTATTTTAAGATGCTAAAATAAAATTTTTAGCACCAGCAGGAAAAGCATGAGCAGTGGGATTGTGGTTTCCCTCCCATTTATGAATTTTTAAATTATTTTAATATTAAAAATATTCCTGTGAAAGCTTCACAGTCCTGTTAGCTTTCCTCTGCTCTCTGCACCCATCAGTGATGGCTTGGGAAGGGTCAGAGCAAGTGGTGGGACTCTCTGGCGTTTCCTCACCTGATGGAGGGTGAGGGTGAGTCTGAGGCATTCAGCTGCCTTTGTACCTTTGATTGAATAACTCTGCTGGCACTCTGCCCATCCAGTTTGAAAAAGCGTTTCCTACCAGCTGATATCCCCCAGGCTCGGGGTGAACCAGGCACTGAAACGCATCCACTTGACGTTAATGAGTGGCCTCACTGCCCTCCAGGTTTCCTAACACTGACCCGTGCTAAAGCTGCGTGGGGCTGCAACTGTGCCCTTGCATGAGCCACTGGCCCCCAGGTTAGCCAGCCCTCCCCAGCGTCACTGCCATGACTGGCAGCAGGTACCTTTGGCTCTCTGGTGGGTGCAGGTTGTCTCTGGCACTGACAAGCTGTCTGGGCTGTAAAACTACCCCGAGCATCGCTCTGTTTTTTACTGACCTCCATTTCTTTTGAATGCAAAGTTGCCTGTGGCTTTGCCATCTGTTCAGGTGGCTGCAGTTCTTATCTAAGAATCCTGCATGTGAATGTAAGGTGATGTATATAATGTGGATGTATGTGTGCATGTTTGTCAGGCTGTGAGAGGTTTTGTGTTTGTGCATCTTTTGTTACATCTTCTGCTTTTTTGTGAGAAATAAAGGAAAAGGGGATAATTGTGTTCTGTAAATAACCTCCTTTGTGTTTGAACAGCCACGGGAATGGTACAGCCTGCAAAGAAAGTATTGATGCATTAAATGGAACGTGCTAGAAGTTCATCCTACAGTTCTTATTTGGAGCCTGAAACTATTTTCTAATTGACTCAGATGAAAGCCAGGTTTTCCCAACAGATTAGTTCCTGCTTCAGAGTTTTAAAAGAGCTGGGTTCTTGAAGTTCACATATTTTAGGCAGAAGTTTTTTCAAAAGCTGGTCTCTCATGAGAGTGCCTACATGGAAAAGAAACTCTGCTCTGAGAGATGCCCTTCATTCATGCAGAGGTGAAAGTACCAATTTGTGTATTGGCTATTTCTCCACATATAAATTACTTCTTGGCAGTTTTGCAATGATTTTCTATGTGGCTGAATAGGTAATAGCATTGTCTTCATTTTTTGCCCTCAGTGCAAAGAAAACTCAAATCACAAACAGTAGGAAGCCAAACTGTGAATTATCTCCCTTTTGAAAATGAATTGCTAAAGCATATCTACTGAAAATATTAAATGTTTGTGATTAATTCCTTGCAGAATCTACCTGAACTAAGGTAGATAAGCAAATTACTTTGAAGGGGCATGAAAAGTAGCTGTTCAGATGTTCTATTTACGTGTATTTTGCTTGCTATCTGTTTGGCCTCCTTCTCCAATGGCACAGAAGAATTTAGTGAAAAATAGAGTGCAGATTAAACTTCATATGGCTCCACACCGTGCAAAGCTTGGTGACAAAGTGCTTGTAGTTACCCACACATTTTGCCTCTGTACTTCCATTTTCTACCCCAAAAGAGATACTGGCAGAATTCTAATGCTGTCAAACTGGCTACTACCTGTTTTAAAAGTCAGTGCTGGAACAAGTTGCACGGAGAGGTTGTAGATTCTCCATCCTTGGAGATACTGAAAAGCCATCCAGGCACAGCCCTGGACAACAAGGGCTCAAGGTGTCCCTGCTTGAGCAAGGGGGTTGGGCCAGATGGTCCCTTCCAGCCACAACCGACCTGCTATTCTCTGAAGAGTGTTGAACTGCTGCCCTTTTCAGGCCAAACCGGGCTATGGCCTGGCAGTCAGTTCTTTTGACACAACTGGTGGTATAGGGCAACACCTGGTGTGGAACACCACCTACCAGTGAACAGATGTTGGTGCAGGCAGGAACTTCTCATTCCAACACTGCTGCTAAAGACATCAGTGAATAACGCCTCCCCAGCAGGTTCAGTTGTTCAACTAAGATGCATTTAATTCCAGGTAAACTTAGAGGGTGAAATAAACAAAACAATCAGTACACAGAAGCTCTCATGCAGGCTCAGGATTCTTGGAAAAGTTGGATTAGCACACCTCCTGAAAAATGTGCACTGCCTAGCACCCAAACCATGAGTGAGTTCTGAGAAATCTTGCTTTAAAATCAACACTTTTGGGAAAGAAAACACTTGCGAAAATACCATTTCTTGTGAGTCTTACCCTGCTTGTGGTTCTAGTAGTGTTTCAGTTGAAGAATCAGTCTCTGGACTTAAAAAGACTGTTTCCCAGAAGGCTTGATGGATGAAAGTTAGGAGTTGGTTGTATGGAGGCTCGAAGCACTTTAGGATAAGCAGCTCAAGGAGTGATAGCAACGCTATGTTAGTGAGGGTGGAAAAAGCTGCTGGGAGTTGGTACCCATGGTGCACACAGCATTGCCAGCAAGACCTGGAATATTAGGGTCTTGTTCTGCGCTGTGGGAAATGAGCGTGTATTTCTTTCACAGCAAGGTATGTTGAAGCAGCTGAGTGTTGCAGAATTCCAGAAGATAAGGGGGCAATGTGGATGTCTCAAACACCGATAGCTGGGACGGCCATGGAGCCAACCAAGGACTGCTGTCAATAACAGACAGGGATTGTTTGTAATGGCCAAGGACTTTTATTAACACGGCCATGAGAAAGCTCAAGATTTGTCTGGAGAAGGGGGGCCAGGCAGAGATAGGCCAGCTCTTCTGAGGGACAAACATCGCTGTTAGAGTTCCTGGAGATAAGCACAGTGTGGTACACAACAAGATCAGGAGTGAGGACAAGAAGCTCTTCTTTAACTGCTTAGTTAAACGCTCTCGTTGAACAAAGGGAGATCCATTTGTGATGGTACAGCTGAGTCTCCGGCCAGCAAAGTATTTGACATAGCAGAACACGAGGCTGTGAGATTTCCCTATTCCCAAACTACATCTACAAGACTTTTTTTTTTTTCCCTCTTCAACATCAGACAGCCACTCTGCTAAACCCACCTTAGCAGTGACCAGAAATTGATGTTAATTCACTCTTGATTTACAACACATTGCTCCTAATTTTATGTGAAAGATGCACATGGATAGCATGTTGTGGCAATATTCATACACCAAACCCCTTGAAGGGGCAGATTATAATGTTTTTGAGTAAAAGATACCATGAAACTATGCCAACTGCATGTTGTGATCCATCTGGTCAGGGCCCAGGCAGCTAACTAATAGCATTGCTACAAACAACACTTTGAAGATGGAATAACAAACTGGAAGCAGTTTTTACAGGACATGAGGTGCATTTGAAAATGAGCACCTCTGAAAACTCTCTCTCTCTAACTTATGGTGCAGGTGAAAGAAAGCACTACTGAGACACGTGAAGAATGTGAAGATGTAGAGGCTCAGGACACAGTGGAATACAGAGGCATAGACATATTAAGGACAACAGGACAAACCTGATTTCATCCCTACACTTTAACAACACATCCATTTATAAGCAAAGCTCAGAGACATACTCAGGGTTCTGTGGATAGCAGTGGCACTGAGAATGTCTGCTAAATCAGAACAGCATGAAAAGTGCTTTGGTGGCTTCAAAAAAGCAGTTTGCAAATGTTTGAGGTACTCGATGCACATGGATATTCTTTATTTGGCTTTATGGTACGTTCATTTCAGTCCAGTGGCCTGGCCCAGGTGCCAAGGACATTATATGTTGCCACATTTGGATATTATTGTAATAAATTAATATAAACACTAAGTCATCATGCACTTGACAGTGAGAATTTTACCCCATACAATGGTTAAAAACATGGTATAATTCTCCTCAATTTAAATTGCATGCTATTCTGCTAAAAGCTCCTATAAAGAGAGAGATTTGCTAAGTATTTTGCCAAATTGTAAGACTAACAAAAGAAAAAAACATTTTTCAGTAAAACATGGCTAAATCCTATTTTTTCTACCCAAATATACTTCAAAGTCTACTCAGTTCCTCTGAAAGTTGGTGTGGAAGCAATTAAATGCACTCAGTAACTAGATATGTCTCATATGGGTTGTTTTACTAATATTTTCATCACAGAAATGATAATTCAAGTTTAGAGTGCTTTATGGGCACATGAAAAGCACATGATCACTCAGCTGCAGATGTCCTCTGTGTCTCTGGGCATATTTTTAGGTAAGTCCTATTGCCAGGAAAAATAAGAACTAACTACTGCAAATTAATTATTCTAGAAAGTATTCTTCATGGCAAAAAAGCTCTGGAGTTTTTAATTACAATATATTTACATAGGGTATTTCACGGGTAATTGGTTTATCCTAGGGAAGTGTACCTACACATTGTCTCCACTCATTCAAAAAAGCATCACTTCTGTTAATTATGCCAAACAGATATCCCACTACAGAAGAAATGTCATCCTTTGGAATCCTTGGAAGTAAAAGGACACCTTCCTTTTTATTTCCTATTAGTAATACATGCTTGTTTTTAGCACAACAGACATGATGGCACTTCCAGAACTGAAAGGCTGCTGTGCCTGCTGAGGAATCCATGTTGTTCACTTTGAGCATGAGCAGTGTGTTCATGAATATTTCAGCCAGTGATCTAATTTCACCCGGGTATGCGTAGGAAAGCAGATGTAATGTCTTGATCAGCATTAGTTACAGGTCAAAGTGAACCCTGACAACGATTTCCACCTGCTTCTGCTCTTGCATTCCTGTGAGTGGTAGGATAGGGCACTGCCTACTTAAGGTCCCTGGAAATTATGGGTTTACTTCCATTACAGCATTCATATGTGTTCCACTTAAAAGCTATTTATGTCATATCTTCTGTTTTACATAGGTTTTTTGAGACACCACTAAAGAACTGCAGAAAACAAGAGCACATTCTGTTTTTCCTGTGCAATTCATAGTGACCTGTGGATTTTGTCATTTGAAGGCAGTAATATTAGTGGACATAAAAGAACATTATATTTACAGAGCCTTTGGGGTTCTGAGTGTGAATCTACCATAAGTGTAAAGACCATGCTCTGTATCCAAACTGAACAATAACTATTCCATGATTCCATGAATCTGTGGGTGTGTGCTAAGTATTTTTTCTGCCTTCATAAAGCTGGTCACCCTGGCAATTCTGAAGTAAAAATAGTGAGCCATTCATCACACTGTGGACAGGGACTAGCAGTTGAAGCATTTCAGCACAGCATATCAACAGCCATCTATGCTGGGATGAAAACAGAAATAATGACAGCATTTCTGGGGTTGCTTGGGTGTTCTGAGATAGGAACATTAGAATCATCGTAGAATAGTTCCGGTCGGAAGGAGCCTTTAAAAGTCAATCAGTTTTATCTCCACTGCTATAGGCAGGGACACCTTCAAGTAGATCAGGTTGCTCTGAGTCTTGACTGATCTCAAATATTTCCAGGGATGGGGCAGCTACCACATTTCTGGGCAACCTGTGCCAGTCTTTAACCACCCTCATTATAAAAACTCTGCCTTGTAAATGATCTACAGGCTAAGAGGAGAGCTGAGTGCAACCAGCAGATATCAGGTCCTGAAGCTGTTCCTTACACAGTCAAATGAGGTGACATTCAGGACTCCATGGCACAAAATATTCAGGGTCTTCAGGTGCTCTGTGTTTTGTGATGCAGCTGCAGGCACCTGAGACCTGCATGTCTCAAGAGGACTGAAAAAGCCAGTTGAGTTTGTGCAGAGTGTCTGCCTCCCTCCTACAGCCTGGCTGCACCTCAGGGCTGGCCACCTCCAGATGTGGGCCAGGATGCTGGCTGGAGGGCAAAAGGAAGCTCCTGGGAAAGGATTACAGGCTACCACAAGTCCATAGTGGCAAATATCTAGGTAAATAGGAATATCTTGAGCTAAAGTTTGACTTGGGGAAAAATTCCTACTCTCTAGATGACCATGGTCTTTATCAGGGGAGAAAAAGAGTTGAGATATTTTAAAAATTATTGCATTTGTGCTCAATTAATTTACATTATCGTTTTTTAAAAACAATGCATTTAGAAAATCTGTGTACTGTTACTCACAAATTGCTTCAACAAGGCCCTGGTTATCCCATATTTAATTATTCAAAACTACACAGAAATCAGAAATCAATTATTTCTGGATAGGATTTATGGACAATTTATTCCCAATCTTTAATATTCATACTGAGACCAGATCCTTTTAATTGAATGCCTATGGCTTATATGTCCTGCTGTATGCTTCTGTCCGTTCACTGCAGAAATTCCTATACTTGCACATTCAGAATTTGAGTTCATGATTTTTTAAAGAGGTCCTGTTTTCTTGTAAACTTTTACCAGTGAACAAGTTCGCTAGCATACCATGGAAAATACAATAGGCAGTGTACTAAGCTGACAAACTTAACTGAATTTTTTTCTTATCCTAAGAAAATCCTCTCAAACATTTATATTTTAAATTACTTCAGTCAAGATTTTTGTGGAGTTAGGAAAGTAGCATGATGACTGAGAAAAGGCTAGAACCCTTCTAGGGTGTTTTGTAGAGAAAAAACTTACAATTTTAAGGCTGGATTTGTTTTTTAGTGGCAACCCTCAGAATCATCTCTCCTCTGAGAAGCAGAGTCTGCAATTCAGCATGCATAACAAAGCATCCCATGTGTGTATCACAGATTAAGTGATAGCTATTTAAAGTACAGAGGGAACATCAAAGGCTTCACAAGATTCATTTGCTGCTCTTTGAATATGAAAAAAACCTGCAAACACAGAGCAAAGACTGCCACGATTACAATGGAAAGTGCTGGGACTGTACCTTACAGCAAACCAAAAAAAGGCATCGAGGAACAAAGCAAACACACTGGTTGCCTCCTTCCTTTCCCAGTATTTCATCTGTCCTGATTCACCCATCTCCCATCCCATGTGTCAGCCCTGGGACAAACCTTGAACGGACAGAATGTGACCCACATCCTCCCTTCCTGTGGCTGTGTACTAGTTTGAAAACAAACTAGTGAGAGAGTCCAAGTCAGAAATACAATTTAATAGGAAAAATAAAATAAATGCAGTAGCGCAAAAAAAAACAACCCACCTACAAGGTCAGAGCACAAACCTGACCCCCTGATAATCGGGGGGTTGGTAACAGTCCAATTAGATGGTGACTGCAGTCCTCCTGGAGTGATGGTTCTGTTGAAGGGTCTGGTCTTCCTCTGAAGGTCCAGCAGTGTTGTAGGAGGGTCTGGTCTTCCTCGGAAAATCCAGTGGTGTAGATCTTGTCCTCTGGGATCCCAGTAGGTAAGTCTGCCTCTGCTGTTCCAGGCCCCAGATTTTATCCTGGTGGGAATGCTTGGCTCCTTCCCCCTGGGCGGAGCATCTCACAATGGGATGGTGAGTCATGGGGCAAGGCACTGATGGGCCCATTAACAGGAGATAGTCCAGGTTCCGGTTATCTCTGAGTCATGGGGCAGGGCATTGTTGGGCCCATTAACAGGAGATAGTCCAGAGGGAGGAGGCAAGGAACATTGCTACACCTGGTCTCAACAGCTCATGGTAATAGAATACACTGTAACCCAGGACAGGCTGACACTGTCTTCCTGATTTGCAGCCTCACTGAAGCATTCCCAAATATAGCGCAGAACCACTTAGAAATGTCTCTTGTTTGTGCCTGAGTGTGCTCTTGCTGTGGAAACACTCTGGCCAAGAAGAGTGGCCAGCCCTGTGTAGCCATGGACTGATTTCTCTCTTTTTCTGACAAGGGCATTTTGCTTCTGTATGTGCCTCTTCCCAGGTTTCCTGTCGGTTTCTGCACTGAAACACGGTAGCATTTTTCCAATGATGGTGTCTAGCAGAGCAGGACTGTCCTCCCTTTGTGTCAGGTTGTCCTCGGTGTCCAGCCCTGTGTCCAGCAAGCCATGGGAGAGTTGAGACCACGCAGCTTCTGCACACAGAAAAGGAGGGTATTTTGCTTCAAACCCATGTCCAAACCCACATCCAGAGAAGGGGCATGGAGCACAGGTCTTGTAAGGAGAGACTGAGGGAGGTGGGGTTGTTTAGCCTGGAGAAAAGGAGGCTTGGGAAGACCTTATTGCCCTCTACAGCTCCCTAAGAGGAGGCTGTACTCGGGTGGGGGTTGGGCTCTTACCCCACGTAACAAGTGATAGGACAAGAGGAGACTGCCTGAAGCTGCACCAGACGAGGTTTAGATTGAATATTATGAAAAAATTCTTCATGGAAAGATTGTCAAGCAATGGAGCAAGATGCCCAGGGCAGTACTGGACTCACCACCCCTGGAGGTACATAAATGACATGTAGACTTGTCACTAGGGGACATGCCTTGGTGGTGGCCTGGACAGTAATGGGTTGGTAGTTGGACTTGATTATCTTAGAGGCTTTTTCCAACCCTAATGATTCTACGATTCTATGAAAACCAAGCTCATAACCTGCCATGGCTCCTGTAGTTGAGTCACCCTCATCCCAAATCACAACCTAATTGATTCCCACCTCAGGATATGGTGACTGTGTGAAGAACCTGAGCAATGGTGTGGTTCCCATAACAAATTTACCATCAGCTTGCTTAGCTTGCTGCAAAATCATTGGATTATTTACATTGGAAAAGACCACTAGGATTGAGTCATAGGGTCAGGTGCTTAGCAGCAGGATATTCAGTCTGAATTTGAAACTGTCCCATGGGCTCAGCTGGGATTCTCTTATGCTTCCTTTCAGGAATATGCTGGGGACCAGAGTTGTCTCTTTACCCGCACAGGAGCCTTCCACAGAAACGCAGACCTTTTTCTACCCACAGCCTTCCTTGGGCAGTGATTTTAGACATTGCCATGATGAATTGGAGAGCAGACAGTTGAAGAGAGGTCAGTCTGGATGAGTTCTTCCCTTTCCCTCTCTCCTTTGGCTCCTTCCCCAGGCAGTAACTGCTCTGGTAAAACATATGCAGTTTTCATTCTTTTTATTGCAGAAATTGATTTAATCCCATACGCAC
The DNA here is from genome assembly GCA_013399875.1 of Gymnorhina tibicen. NCBI lineage: Eukaryota > Metazoa > Chordata > Aves > Passeriformes > Artamidae > Gymnorhina > Gymnorhina tibicen. The sequence continues at coordinate 34,998 of VXAZ01001983.1, read as the reverse complement.
TACAAAATATCTCTGATGGTGGTGTCTGACTGCAACTTCTGTGCAGACAAATGCTTTTGACCTCAACAACCACAGCCTGGTTCAGTGCCCACCAAATTATGACAAGCACCTGCTCAATCTCTGCTGAATTGCCCTTCTTCACTCTTCCAGTGATAGCTACTGTATTTACTCTGAACAACAAGATTTTGTCCAGATAGCATTTTTCTGTGTTTGAAACAAATAGCCTAGCATTTTGGTCATTCAGAGGAAAAAATCAGCCTCCTCGACAGATATTCAAAATTTGCAGTGTTCTGTGGCTCCACAAATAGTCAAAGCGGACTCACTGCTAGGTTTCCATATTATCAACCACTGCTAAAGTTACCAACATACCAGTTGATAACTTTTATTCTGAGTTTTTAATTTTCTTGTGGCTTTGCTGTCTTACTGATATTCTTTTTAACTTTTCTATGCCCTGAAAAAGAGCTCTTTTTTCCCCCTTGCAAGAGATTTATTTTTAAATGCTTTCAACCTTCATTAAATAGTTGGGTTGTGTCCAGATTACATTTCTCACCAATTTCTGTATTTCTCCTGCTCCCAAATTCTTACTAACTTTGTGTCATGTCAGGAAAAAAAAACCAAAACACATTTTGAGAGATGTTGTATGAAATAAGTGATAGGCACAATTTAGCTGTTTGCTCAGCAGAAGTGGCAGCATTAGTTGTCCATTTGCACATTTATGGGGTTAGCAACATTCTGTAACAGCTAGAACTGAGCTAAAAGCACCAACCTTTAGGCATTTTTGAAAAGAGATTGAAAATGTTGTCTTTTCATTCCAGTTATGGTAGTACGGGGCAAAGTGGAAGAGGGAGAGGAGAAAAACTCTTGCAATAAATATAACCTTCAGCTTTCCTCAGTTATTTCTTGCACTTGGCTGCTCTGCAGTAATTCTGTCATTGGTGACAACCATCCCGCTAGACTGTTTTTAAATGGTTCTCAGCTTCTTCTTACTTTTCCTGTGTGCCATTTCTCTAGGGAGAATTTCACTTCAGAATTGTTTAATCAAAACTCAGATTCTCTCCTGATGTCCTAATAGTTTCCTTCTCAGCTGGTGGTGACAAAATTGATCTTTCCAGGGTAGCAGCCTTTGCATAAAAGCAGCCCTTCACAGTGTCAAGTCACTGAGATTTTTCTTAACACCCAAAAGACAGGGAGAAGATTCAAAAATTTTCATCTGAAATGTGACAGGGGGAAAATGTCCATCACCTGAATATAACTATTCCTGCTTGTCTCCTCATTTACCTGATCCTTTCCAATAAACCAAACCCCAAAGCTTCCTTCCATCTGCTTTGAAATATGAAAGACTTTGTATTTTATTAATTTCCATTAGGAAGAGCAAAAAAGACTTTGTGCTCAGGATCTCTGTGTGACTGAAGTCCTACACAGATTTCAGACAAAGAAGCTCCTCCCCTCTCCCAGTTTGCTCTAGTTTCAAGAGGAGACACTTCATTTGGAATAAGTATTGGCTGGTTAACATAAAGCTCTGTAAATGTAGATTGAACAGCAAAATCTGGGGGCATAAAAATGGCAAGCCAAAATGTGCTTGTCTTTGTCTCAGGTCTGTTTTATCAATGCAAATTGGAAGGGAATCTCTTTCCTCAAATATTTAATTTCCAGCCCCCAGCTGCAGTCTCCTATCTCACTGACCGGCTCTTTAAATTAGGACGCTATTCCACTTCTTTTATGTGCATTAGGACAAGGACATGTTTTTTGTGCCTTTGCCAGATGAACTGCTCTGCTATGCACAGCTTGATGTTATATGACACTTCCAGAGGCATAAAATATTTCCGTGTTTCAGATGTTTCAGTGTGTCTCTACATGAAAGCACAGACTAATCTGCCCAGAGACACTGACCATCAAATTATCAGGAAATTAACTCACTGCAGAATTACTAGTTGTTGCCCCTTCTCTCCTGAATTTTTTCCTTCCCTAGTGATGTGGTTGTGCGTCTACAGTGCTTTTTCTTTGTGCTGCCATAGTCTGGCCCTCAGTAAAACTCTAGATTCTCATCACTGCTTCTCCAGCCTGTTTACCAAAGCCAGTGAGTTCACAAGCAAATAACTGAACTTTCTATCCTGCCTCAAAATCTATCTCTGTATCCCCAGATTCCTACCCTCTTCAGCCATCATTCCCACTTTTACCAGATTTTGGCTGATTCAGGGCTTTCCACTGCATGGTGATGTGTTCCTCTCTTCCCCACTGCAGGCAGCTCTGACATGCTCTTGTCTGTCTCTCAGCAGAACAAAGTTATTTTGCTCAAGATCATGAAGCTCTGGGATTTGAAAGGAAGCTCAACATTCAGTAGGCAGGGGGACGGTGACATTACTGGGAGCTTGATTTAGGTTTTCCGTGCCACTGAGGCACCTGAGCCAAGGACTTCAAAATATCCACCTCAAGCAGGACTACAAAATGATCTTGTGAATCTTGTGTCTGCCAGCTGGAGATGGGTATCTGGGCTAATACAGGGAAACTGGTGTATCACTGATGCTCACCCTTCAAGGCCACCAGAGCAAAACTTTAGAACTTGTGAGGACAACTCAGTTGCGCTCCAGAAGTTCTTACATCAAAGGACAAATCATTAATCTCTTCTGTATGAGACACTGTGATTTGGTTTTGTACCTGAATCCTGACCTCCAAAGAGTTTCTCTGGCTTGGACTCCACACAGCCACAGGGGTGTGAGGATTTATATCATCATAGAATAGTTGTGGTTGGAAGGGACTTTTGAAGGTCATGTAGTCCTCCCCTCCCCAGTGAGCAGAGGCACTTAAAATGAGATCAGGTTTCTCAGAGCCCCATCCAACCTGACCTTGTTTGTGTCCAGAGATGGGGCAGCCACCAACTCTCTGGGCAACCTGTACCAGTGTTTTACTGCCCTCATTGTAAAAAATTATACCTAGCCTATATTGACCCTCCTCCATTTTAAAACCGTTCCCTTTTGTTTTCTCATAACAGGCCCTCCTCCAAGAGATCCATCTCTGTTGTGTAACCCAGGCATGCGATGAAGAATGTCTACAGCTGTCTCAAGAAATACTGAAGGAAACTGTTTGACCATCTGATTTTTCCCAGCGGAAGAATTTGGACCATACTCTCGGGCATGGGGTGTGACTCTTGGGGATGGTCCTGTGCAGGGCCAGCAGCTGGACTTGATGATCCTTGTGGGTCCCTATCAACTCAGCCTGTTCTGTGATTCTGTGTAAAGAATATCTCTTGGGACTGCCCAACACTTCAGTCTGTTTTTGCTGGAGGGCGTACCTGGAGCTCACACAGCCCACACCAGAGTGCCTACACACCTACTGACCTCACCTACATACCTACTGCATCAGAGGGGGCAGTTTCTCTCCTGCAGAAGGCACTTCAGTGAGGAAGACAAACTTTTTTTTTCATTTTGTGGCTAAATACCTGGGTGACAGTTACCAACACCAGGTGTAAGGATGCATGGCTTGGTGTGAGCTTCCTGCTGCAGGTGCAGTGCAGACTTCAATTCCAGAGGACACTGAGGGTCTCTCAGTGTAAGAACACCTATCATTTACTTTTTTCCCCTTCCAGTGAATAAACTTTTCTACTTTCCCTTTTTGATCTTTAAGTTTTTTCATCTATTTGGTAATTCACCCACTTAATTCACGGAATCCCCTTGCTGCCCTAACATAAGAATATTTTATAATTTCCTCTAAATGAGGAATCACTACGATTTATTTTATTTTTTTTTTTTTAAATAAAGTGTCAAAACAGGGCTAGTTTAAGTACGTAGTCCTGGTGGCTATTTTGAAGACTTGTTGTGGCCTATGATTGGCCTTTCAGATTAAATATTGTAAACTGACTGTTTCATTAGTAGATTTAGCTGGAAGAAAAACTCATTTGATCTCATATCTGGTTATTTGAAAATCATAAATTTAGTGAAAAAAACCCTATATCTCTTGAATGAAAACCCAGATACTGTTCATTGTGGCAACAGCAGGTCATAGGTGAATGTGCTATGCCATGTAGCTACTCTGTGAGCATGTCTCGATGAAAAACAAAAAGCAGCTTAACATACATGGCAATCAGTGTAATGAGCTGAATTTCATGGCAAGAGAGAACACCCTGGCACAGGGAATATTTAGGTGAAAAAAAAATTAAAGAAAGGAAAGAAACAAAGAACCCCTATAAAACCACCCCTCAAACATTTGAAAAGAAAACAAAAAACTAAAGTCCTTACCATCACAACTTAAGCAAACATGTGGTAGATGGGATTAGGAAAAAAATTCCAGAAGAAGATTTTTCTTTTTTTTTTCCTATTGCTGCTGAAAGGCAGCACTTCCACTCCTGGGCCATGTGGCCGTTCCTATATACCCAAACCTGAACTATCTCCACTGATCTATTTTGTTTGCAACCCTGTTCAAAGAACGTTTTTCACATTCTCACTCAAACTCTTCTTCCCAAATCTGGGGAACAAGCTCAATAGCTTCGAGAGCAAAATAGCTCCTAGCAGCCTGAAGTTGTCTTGCTATGAGCATACATGCAGTCTAGCGCATGGTATCACCAAAGAAGAGATCTCAAAATAAGAATCTTGTCATAAAGAATGTTTGGGACAGCTTTGTGACAGATAAGCGTCATGAATTATAACCGTGCTAAATTTGTCATGTAGAGTTTTACTTCCAAAAGTTTGTCAACTCCTGTTGATAATTGCTTTCTGCTCTGAAGATCTATTTTAAGGCTGAACTAGTGAAGTTGTGTGTTGCCTTTGCCAGTGTTTCTATCAGCAGACTTTTTTTATCCTGTTCTTTCACATTGCTTCAGGCAGTCTGAACACTTGCAGATGCCCAGTGTAAGTACAAGATCTGTGTTGCCAAATGAATTAATTGGGTTGCCTCTTAAACTTTGCCAGCTGCCAATACTGCAAAAAGCTGCAAAGACTAATGGGTACAGTGGAAAAACAAACATAAAGGGTTACCACTTTCTTGGCAAAGCTGTTGATGAGGACATATCACTTGAATCTTGGAAGCTGATTTTCTGTCAGATACTCCCACACTTTGTGGGCAGAACTGTCACAAGCAGATCTCACTGAAGAGTTATTTTTCTTTTTTTTTTCGAGAATAGTGACATTTCATTCTTTCCTTTCTTTTGAAATTATAAGTGTAACTAATGTTCCATCTCATATTTGCTAACCTTGGAAGTGAACGCTATATATTCCCTTCCATAAGACAAATAGCAATATCAGTCTCCTCGATCTTTGCTGGTTTGGAGCCAAGGTGATCTTTGACACTTTACTGCTTGCCACAGTGCAAGGATGAGGTGACCTGACTCCTCCAAACTTGTTGCAGAATAGGTGTCCACATCTCCCCCACTTAGATTTTAAAGAAGTTAAATTACATAGAACTTCACAGCATTTCACTATCAGTCTCAGAAATTGTAATAGTTGGTATTTGTGAGCTTGCACTAATTGTCTAGTGTGGAGGGTGGATTGACACCACTGGTTGTCACCTCTTTGCATGACAAAGCTTCACGGTAAGAAATATAACCCAAATATGCCCCTGTAGCTAAATGATGCATTACAGTCATATTTACAATTTTGTCACAGCTGTACTGAATTTCTCAGTACTCATCTCTTCTTTGCCTTGAATTTCTTTGTGTTTTGGGTTTTTCTTTTAAACAGGGGGATGAAAAGTGTGTTGAATACTTGATATTCATACTCAAGAAAGGATAAAAATACGTTCTTTTTGATTTTATTTTATTCAAGCCCCGTGATCATTCTGCATGCTTGTTGGAAGAGCACGAGCCATGTCTCTCAAGCTTTTTCTGTCTGAGAGTATAATGTTTCCTTGGGAAAAAAATGAGAACAATATTAAGAAACTGATGGTTTATTTGGATTTGGGTGAAAAATCTGTTTCAACAGTTTATCCACAGAGACATCATATGGAGCCACAGCGAAGACTAACATAACAAGAGCTGTAACTATGGTTTTTTTCATGTATCAGTCTGAGTTGTTCTGAAAGTGGAATGGATATTGGAGAGCTACCTAAGAATAAACTTATTCTCAGTGGAAATTCATCAGTCTAAATTAAGCATGATTGTAAAACGTTTGGCTTGTTTTACAAGTACTTTGTAATTATAGCTTAAATAAATAAATAAATAAATAAATAAATAAATAAATAAAACACAACTAAAATTTTGAGTATTTTAAATAGTATACTCAAATTTTTAGAAACACTCGTGTTTTTCACAGAATGTCTTTCTAACCTACTAAACCACTCATTTTTAAGAATTTCATTTATAAATAAACTCCCCCCTCCCCAAAATTTTAGTAAGGAATGTTGAACGGTTTCTGCCTTACACTTGACGGGTGTGTGCTGACATTAGAACCAGATTGCTGAAGATTATAAAAACAAAATACAGATTAATGGTAAATGAAGCTTAGAGATGAGCACGAAAGATAAAACTCCATCTGTATTCACTGACTGAAGCTCAGGAAAACACCTGAAGCTGACTGAAAGCCTTCTGCTGAATCGAGTGAAGCCAGGTGATTACCACAAGACTGTAAAATGAAGGAGGCAGCTTTGTAAGTGGCAACATTCTGGAAATTGTAACAAACATTTGTTTCCAGCTGAGAACCAGAAAATGTCAGGAAAAGCCTGGAAAGGAATTTAGGAGGCATCTTAGTGCAAACTCTGAAAAGCTTAAATATCTTGTATTACAGTATCTGCAGATTCTAACTCAATTCATCTGCAGTGAGATTGATTAATGCCATTAGAAGTAGCTGTTTAAGCAGCCTTCTGATGCTACGCAACACTATCGTCCCCCTCACACACGTGCTTTTCTTTGATGCCAGTTTTCAGAATAATTTTAGGCATATGCTGCCTTCAGTAGCTGTGTATCAAATTGTCATTTTAACCCTCACTACACTGTTTTGCATTCAAAATGCAGATTTCAACAGTGAGCATTCAGATTTTAACAGTGGGAATTAAACACTAAACAGGAAGTATTTCTAACCTTCAGTGTCTTAGTTCTCTATAGAAACATTTTGATTTCCAGACATGGTATTTGTTAACAGTCTTTAGAATAGGAAGAAGACAACTTTGTAGGCTCAATTATTATTTAAAATAGTGGTTGGGAAGACAAAAGTTTTTAAGTGAACAGACTTAAGCCTCTTGCTGTTATGGCCAAGGGATATTCCATATCATACAACATCACGGTCATGGGTAAGACCGGAGGGCTGCCCTTGCCACAGTTGCCATTGCTCAGAGATTGCCTGAGCATCAGTCTGCTGGGGACAGGTGGTGAATGATTGTGTTTGTATCACTTTTTTTAAAAAAACTTCATTCTTATTAAATGGGCTTCACCTTGGCCCATGGGTTTGCATCCTCCATGAGAGAGTGGCTCCATGGGTGCTTAGCTGCTGACCTGGGTCAACCCACAGCAACCACAGAGCATCTAGACGAGTGACCTGGTTTGAGGTTTTTTGTTACCTCCTAAACTTGAAAGCCACAAGAGGATAATTAAAACTTAAATTCCACAAAAAAAAATAGACCATCAAAAAAATCTTCCTGTATATTTCCTAGAACCACCTAAATCCTATTAAGGGACAATTTAGAGAGTGTATGAATTATGAATGACTACCAACTTATTTTCTCTGAACAATGTATTTCTTTCATTACTGCTGTATAATTTCAGCCCTTAGGTGAAAGAAAACCGTATTGTATTTATGTTAATTATATTGCACACTTACTGTATTATAGCTTATCTTTACAAGACCTCCACAACTTTTCAAAAGTATTAATTTAATTTTCTGTGTCTCCCAAGGGAAGGGGTTGATGTCAGTAAAGCAAAGGGCTATGAACCAATTCTAATTGTCCAGCATTCAGTTTTCAAGCTAGAGGTCGTACCCATGTAAGACCAACCAAAGCATTTCGTTTGGTATCTTTGCAATCAACAAGTGACTTAATACAAAAAAGGACAGCCTGCAAGTTCTTGATTCAAAGGTTTTAGCACATGTGTTTTGTTATGGTAGTACATAGCCTAGAAAGAATTGTTGTTAGTTACCATGGACTATTCTCAAAGGAATACAATATAATATCTTGTTGGTTTAATTTTCTGGCCGAAGTTATGCATAAATTACTTTCATTTGTGTATGTGTATTTTCAAAATAGAAAACACATTTTGTGTCGTGTTTAGTGACAGGGTATTTCATTGCCTTGTGGGCACTTGCACTTTCCTGTGAAAAACGGTAAGGACACCTATTTTCAATCTGTGCTATGGATAATACAACACAAATTAAGCAGAATTGGTATTCGTTGTTCAGAAGGAAAATCTCCCTATTTCCATTTTCCCTGTGAAAGCAGCAGCTTCTCTTTTTCCATCTTTTCTCGAAGTAAAGCCAAAAGATATCCTCAAAGTCCTGCCATCTTTGACAACATCTCTGCTAAAAACAGGGGTAAAACTTCTTTCCAGGCATCCTAAACTAGTAATACTGCTGTGCAGAACAGCTATTGTGTGAAATTTAAAAATCGTTTTCCTTGCTGCATACAAGAGGCTTCTGTGATGCTTTCTTTCTTTTATTGTGTCACATGGGATTTTATTTTTGTGTCCTATATTAATGACTGATTTTGGCCCAAGTAAAAACCCAGGACTGTCTCAGTGATGCTGTGCTGCTTCCACTGCATGTGACCTTGAAACTGCAAAACAGAGAAGCAGATGTGCAGGGAGGAGCAGTACCTGCCTTAATGAGAACTCCGATCTTCCATGTGCTCCTAATGGTTTTAGCTTTCCAGTGATCAAGAATTATTGATTTTCCTTCTCTCCTTTCCCCATGTCGAGACCTTTTTCTGTGAGCCAAGTTCTAAGAAATAGCATCAGCAGAAATCCTTCTTCCAGCACAGGCAAGGGAAAACATTCAATTTATGAAGGACTTTAACTCAATTTGTTGCTGCTGCTCCTTTTTTGTTGTTGTTGCTGTTGTTTTGATTGTTTGTTTGTTTGTTGCTAATTTTAAGTGCCTATAAAGAAGCACTGGGCACCATCTGCAGCACAGCAAACCAAAAAGGGGCATGTTCAGTGCTCCCCGGGTTCCGAAACAGCGCTGGGGCTGCGGCAGCAGCACCCTGCATTATTCAGCGTCAGGCAGCCTTAGACTGAGGCTTGTTGGTAATTCCTTTGGCCGGCCTTTCTTTGTTGTCTCCATGGCAACTGTTTCCATTGCCAGGAGCATCTCTGGGGCCCGGCCTTGCTCACACGCGTCTCAGCTGCTCCTCTCCGAACGCTGCAGTTTAGTAGCTGTGGCGTCCCTATATTTAGATGCCTTGTGCTCTCTGTATTATTTCTCACCGGGACAAATCACAGAATCACAGCATCACAGGATGGTTTGGGTTAGAAGGGACCTTCAAAAGCCGTCTAGTTCCAAAAGCCCTGCTGTGGGCAGGTACACCTTCTGCTAGACCAGGGTGCTCAGAATCCCATTCAACCTGGCCTTGAACATTTCTGGGGATGGGGTATCCACAGCTTCTCTGGGCAGCCTCTGCCAATGCCTCACCACCCACACAGGGAAGAATTTCTTTCTGAATTATAATTTAAACCTTGTCTCAGTGTCAAGCCACTCTGTTATTCAAGCCTTGTTCCGTCACTACATTCCCTTCTCAAAAGTCCCTCTCCAGCTCACTTGGAGCCCCTTTAGGTGCTGGAAAGGGCAGTAAGGTCTCCTTGGAGCCTTCACTTCCACAAGCTGAACAACTCCAGTTCTCTCAGCCTGTCTCCCTAGCAGAGATACTCCAGCCTGTGATCATCTCCGTGGCCTCTGGACCCACCCCAACAGGTCCGTGTCCTGCTAATTTTGAGAGCTTCAGAGTAGGACACAGTACTCCAGGAAGAGTTTCATGATGTTCATGGTGGCCCTGGCTAGTGTGGGCTGTGTGGCTGCCTTCCTTTAGGGAGGTCACCGCTGGAGTTCCCTCCATGCAGCCCATCCCACTCTGGACTGAAGAGTCTGTGGGTGCTGGTTGTGACCATCAGTCTTTGTACCACATGTCTGCTGGCTCTGCTCCCACACGGACCTCATTTTCCATGGAAAGGAGCACAGAGAGGTGTCATGGAGGGCCTTGGCAGGAGTGCAGCCCCACTGGCCCTGGTTTGAGTGATTAAGCCCAAACCCAGAAATTTAGACTCTCAGTCTCTGAGTTTCCCATGGTATTGCTTATTCACAGAAACACATAGTAAAATACCCTACAAGGTATGGATGCATATGTGAAACATCCTCTATGGATGTAAAATCAATTTTTAAATGCTTTAACACAAGAATCTCTGAATAACATCCCATGTTGTATGTTATTCATCCACTGGAAATACTGGGAACACTTCCGCATACACTTTCCTGTAAAAAGAAGTTTTTAAGGAGAGTTGTTTTGAAAAGAGAAATAGTTTTATTTTAGCAAAGATTATCAGTCAGGTTAAACATACGAAAAAATGAGAGTTTCAGAAGAATCCATGAGATTCTAAGAATCCATGAGGTTTCTAATAAACACCTACATTCTGAATTAGTCTCTGCCATTTGATCTTTAGCTTGATAAGCTCTCAGAGTTCAACTGTGGTTTCACAGAAAGACAAATTATTATTTGTTTTATAACAGAATCCAAAGTAGCCTGGAAAGGTTTGTTTTCTTTTCTTTTCTGTTATTTTTCCTCCTAACTATAAAGATTAAGTGCATCAATTATGAATTTCAGATTTGGCTTGGATTATTTTAGAATGTCTGCTGGAGTGCGATATACAGTGGGACACTACTTGAGAACTAAATTAAAATACATGTTTTTGTGCAAAAATTATCATGTCCTCTTTTTCATGCCTATGCTAAACAGCCAGGCCATTGAATCACAGTTTAAATTGTTTTTATCACTTCTTCAGATTTTAAAAAAAAAGATTTTTTTTTTTGGTTGGTTTAGGGGGGGGAAGTGTTGTGGATTTTTTGGTGCTGGGTTTGGTTTTTTTCCTTTTATCTCCTTAATATAGCTCTGGAGCAAAAATGATAAATCTTGAGAATGTTACTTAAAGAGGAATGCATATATAGCCCAGCTCTGATTAAGAAACCTGCATGTCACACTATTCCTCCCCAAAGATTCTTTTTGTACCATTGAGCTCATGAGTATCTGATGCTTTAAATTCTGAAAGGGATGGAGAATCTCTCTAATGAAACTCCCTTTTTTATTTTTACCCTCTCTGTAGCTATGTTCACTGAAAGTGTGTTTACTACAGGCCTTTTAGTAATTGCTGTGGAAAATTGGTGATCTCAGCACATAGGAGTCAGTGAAAGATCCTGTGTGATCCCCCTTTCCACACATGATGCAGCTCTGCACCCCAGTCCCTTTTCCTCAGCTCCCAGGAAAAAAACAAAAGCTGTGTTAAGCGTGCCAGAGTTCTGACTGCTGAATGCTGCAGTGCCCAGCCAAACAGGTATTAAAAAAAAAAAAAAAAATTTAAACAGGCTGGAGAATTGCATTAACAGCAAATGAAACTGCCCCGTGAAAGCAGGCACGTGCTCTGCGGAGGGAGGTAGACTCAAACACGCAGGGCTGGACCAGAGGGGCAGTCTAGATGCAGCAGAGGGCAGATGGGTACAGACACCCAGCCCAGTGCTCTGTGCAGCCCCATCCCAACTCCCGGCATTCTTTGCTTTAATGCTGTTTCCGTATGTTCCATGGGTTGCTTCCCAAGGAATCGCCATGGCAGTGCCTGTCATCGAGGCTGCCCCTCACTGGCAGATGGAAGGTGGCTGGATCTGGAGGCTGCTGCTGGCAATCACAGCCTCACAGCCAGAGGTCCATCTTCACTGCCAAACCTCCCGTTGCGTGGAGCCTCCCGTGGTCTGGGCTTGGCAGCATTTCAATAGGGGAGCTCTGCGGAGCAGGACGAACCCGGGCCAGGAAGTGTCCGAAACATTTATCCTCAAGGTGTCACCCCCGACACCATCAATGCCACACGCGGGGCAGTCACAGCCCCCGAGGACCAACAGGACAGGCTGGCACGACAGACAAAGCTCATTGTACCTCTGCCACGCCTGCTGTCAAACACCATTCAAGGTCAGGTCGGACGAGGCTCTGAGCAACCTGCTCTAGTGGAAGGTGTCCCATGGTAGGGGGGCTTGCAATTAGGTGGTCTTTAAGGTCCCTTTTGACCCAAACCATTCCATGTTTCTATGATTTTCTGGTTCTACGTGTCAGAGTGAGTGACATGGGACCTTGTGTCCCTTGTAACAGAGGTAATTGACTTCTGACACCTCTCTCAGCCTTGGCAGTGTTGCTCATCACTTCTGTGAATGCAAAAGAGATGCAAATGCCATCTCAGCACAATCCCAAGTAACCTGCTGTAGGAAACCCTGCTGGGGCAGGGAGGCTGGAATGGATGAACTCAGTGTTCCTACCCAAACCCACCCATTCTGTGACAAGGAAGGTGGTTTTTTCATTTGTTTGTTTTTGGGTTGGTTTGGTTTTTTCCTCAAGAAGAGAAATATTCCAATGAAATCTCTTTAGGCCTCAGCTCAGAGACTTAAAACTTTGTGTGTAGCAATGTTGTTTAATTCCCTTGCCAAATGTGATAGATCACATATATTTATTGCTGCTCATGTGGGCTCATGTGGCAAAGCCTGAATCAAATTTAGACTTTTCCTGTGTTATGGTGTGATTGAATCCAGTGTTGTGGTTCATTGCTCATCTGTATTTACAGAGTAAACTATAATAAATGCCTGGTGGTACTGGCAGTCACTGACCAGATTCAATAACCATCGACTGAAGCGAAAAAAAATAGAAAAACTGGCTAGATGTTTATCACCATTAGAGCTTGCACAGCGTGGTCAAGAGAAGTGTGATGCATTTCTGGTAAGCATACAGTTGATTTAAAAGCACAATACCCATCTGAATCACCTAAGTCAGCATATGAATTTATACTTTGCCCTGGAGGCTTTTTTAAAAATGTATCTATTAAACTAACTGAAGAACAAATGATGAAACAAAGAAACAAAAAAGGCCTAAGCTTCTGTGACTTAGAGTTAAGGAAGCGTGTTGCAAAATTCAGATCTGTGCTTCATTTCACCCAGTCTGGACATGAGAAGCCCATCTGGTCTAATCTTCATTAAGGGGGATGAAGTATCTGTTCTGCTGATGGGGAGGTTTCCATGCAAAATGGCTGTGTGGTCTGCTGTCAAAATATCTTTTTGTCAAGGAAAAAACCTTTTAGGTCTGGCTGTGATAAAACAGTAAATTTTTTCCTACAAGAAAGAATAATGTGAAGTTTAATTAAGAAAAACAAGGTCCTGGGATGCTGGACCTTTCCCAGCTGAACACAGTGATTCTGAAAATAAGACTGTATGCAGGTATAGTATATCAGAAATCATTGTTGGCAGTTGTGGCTGAACATGCAGTCTTAACATCTTTCCCTGTTAAGCTGAACTTCCTGTCATTGTTTTGTGGTCCTGAATGCTCTCCTGGATGAATCAGTCGTTTGGATCTCATAAAATCCGGAAAGATCATCCAGAAAATGCATCCCTGAAGTAATATCATGTGTTTTTTATTGAAGTATTCCCCAAAGTGTGTCCAGTGGTAAAGATATTGAACTGATCCAATTTCAGATTGCTCCCAAAGTAGGCAGAAATAAAAGGGAATGGAGAGTGGTGTTGTAGCACCATTTCCAGTCTCCAGGCACTAAGTCCAGATTCTCAGGAAAGTGAAATCCAATAGGTACCCCATCTTGCCTGCTCACACATCCTACATAATTTAGTTTCTAATTTAGTCTGCATTTAGTGATGTTTTCACATGATGTTTGTTTCACCTTTATAATACCAAAACTGTTGTTTAAGGCAGGGCATTTTATTTCCTATTGGTACCAATGTCTTAGTGTTTTCTAACACCTTTCTGTATTCTGTGTTTCACCTTCTGTTTTAAAATACCGTGGTTACAAATCACAACCAATTTACAGCAGCAGGAGTGTAATTAAAAATAATAGCCACAGCAGATGTATTGAAAAGAGTCTTTCCCTCTATCAGTTAACGACAGATCTTGTGCTAATCTGAATGCAAAACATGCTCCCTTAAAGGCTTCTTCCAATATGAAAGGGAATGGAAACCCATTTATAACTATATTCTACTGCAAGGTTTTGAAAAATGAAGGAAGACTTCCCCCCCTCCTGTCTCCTGGAAATTGCATCCCTGGTGTCTGGGAATCTGTAAAATGCAGATGATTTATGCCACCAACAGTTTCCTGGTCCCTGAGAAACAGCAATGGAAAGCTTCACAGAAAGTCTCCAGAGATTCAGGCACAATCATCCTCAGTGGAAGAACTGGGCAGAAGGATATTTGCTGTGCAGTGTTTCTCAGACCATGGTAAATAGAAAGTCCAGAAATGAAAGGAGCAAAACTATGAGTGAAAGGCAGAAAAGTCTGTCAGTTCAAGGTGAAATACTCTTATTTTCCTCAGAATCCCTAGCTGAGGAAGATTGGGGCTGCAGAGACAGTAGTAACTAAAATTATTTTGAAATGTCTGAGGTTAATAAAATTAAATCCTGAAATGCTTCAAGGAGTTGAAAATGAGATCCAAAACTTCTAAAAATTTTGACATTTCTCCAAGAAAATGCTTTCCTCTTCTACTTCAAACTGAATCTTTCTGCAGGAATACATTAATTTCTGTTGACATGTACTAGATATGCCTGGATGAAATGGAGTAATTTTGACATTTTTATTTATAAATATAAACAATTTTTTATTTAGTATATACAAAATAAATTTTAGAATGAAGCATAATAACTATTTAAATTAACCAGACATGCTTATTTTGAAAATTTGCTCTCTGTGTGGACAGAAAGAGATGATTCCATGCTACTACAGTTTTCCCTGCAGCTAGATGAGAAAAATGAAAATAGAAACAAACAATTGAGATAAAGCACAGCACTAGCACGAAGTGCTCCCCCAGGGGTACTACTTTGTCATTTACTTTTATTCTGAGTATTGCTTGGAAGTGGAGTCTACAGAGTCATCCCATCAGCAGAATTTTGGGTTTGTTCATGAGGATTTACGGGAGGCTACTAAGAGCATTTTCTGGTGCCCTTTTAGCTGTCCTTCCATTAAGGGAAGACAGAGCTCTTCACACGATCGCTCTGACAGCTGGGTGTACACCCCGAGTGTATGGGGGGGGTGGTTTGCCATATCTGCTTTCCACAGACCAGCTCGGGTTAGAAGACACAATTAAAGGTTATCTAGTCCAAGACCCCTACAAAGACCTATCTCCGACCAGATCGTGTTGCTCAAACCCCCATCCAACTTGATCTTGACTGTTTCCAGGGATGGTGCATCCCACTGACTCTCTGGGCAACCTGTGCCAGAGTTTTACCACTCTCATCTTCACCAGGCTAAAGGAAAGCATTCATGAAACAAACCCCAGGCTCCTTCTTGACGTGTACAGTGTGGTTTGGTCCATAAGCAATGACCAGTGAGCTGAGGTTCTTTGTTCGGGCAAAACATCAAGTTTATTTTTCTTGAGCTGGGCTAGTCACTTCAATTTTTAAACCTGGCATAATCAATACTCAAACAAAAATGAACTTTCTTCGTAATTTGGGGAAAGGGAGACAATTCTAGAAGCATCTTTTTATACAAGGAAAACCTCCAGTCCATGTGAAGTGAGCTTTCGTTGAGGAACTCCAGCTGAGCGTTTTAAACCCGAGAAGGTTCGCTCGCGCTCATGCTTTTCCTACCACTTCCATAAATTAACTCTTAGATGAAGCACCATCTTAGAGCCATTTTAGCCATTGGGGTTAACAGTTATGCCAATTGTCTCCATGTCTCTTCTGCTACTCTCCATACAGACACTATATGATGTAATCACAGGATCCTTTGGTTTGGAAGGGACTGTAAAGACCATCTAACTGCTCCTACCATGGGCAGGGACACCTTTCACCAGACCAGGTTGCTCCAAATCCCATTCAAACTGGCCTTGAACATGTCCAGGGATGGGGCAGCCACAGTTTCTCTGGGCCACAAGTGCCAGAACCTCACCACCCTCAAAGTGAATGTTGCCTTCCTATGAAGAAACTCTTCAGGGGGCAGGCTGGACTGCTCAGAATTCAGTGGAGGTAAGAAGATGGGGTGAGGGAGCTTAGCCATGCTGGCCACGTGGTCTTTATTGATGGGTTTGACAGGTGAGGAGTGGCGTTAGGTGGCACTCGTAACTTCATAAGAGAGAGAGGAAACAAGGATGATAAGGAAGTGGAGGTGAAGGATGGTCCAAAGAGATTATTTTTATTGCATCACGGAGGCTTCTCTCCTGCATGTCTGGACAGCCACAGTTGCCAGAATGACGATCTTGTCCATTCACTAAGGACTGTCATACTTTTGTTGTTCCAAAACTGGTTCTTGCACACGTTGCTCAAGAGGCTGATCCACGCACTGAGTGGAGGTAATTATTTACAGTTCTGTGCAGAAAGGGGGCCTCAGTGGCATATTCATAAAGCCAGCACCACAAGTACCAGAACTTTTTAGTATTTATACATTTTAGCAAACAAAGGAATTAGTGTTGATTGACAACAAGTTACCTAGTTCTCTTTATAGTTAGTGTTCTGTCTGCTGTTGGGTAATGATCCTCTCACTTCTCCTGCTGATTAGTCTGCATGCTCAGTCTTTCTCTTCTTTTCAGTCAGTGCTTTCTGGAGTGGGTGGCTGTCATCTGCCCCTGATGGAATTACCTTTTCCCCCACCGGAGCTGATTCAGCGCAGTTGCTGCATTGGCTTTATTAGTTTGTTCCTTGTCTTGGGGGTTCTGCCAAATGTCCTTGTGCCCGTAAAATCTGCATTCTTTGTGTCCACCATCAGTGGTACAACCTTCTTCCCAAGCCTTTCAAACTCCCCCTAGCTCAGGGATCACTGAAGCCTGTCAAGCCCTACACCTCAACAAGGCAATTCCGCCAACGAGTAATTTGCGTTTCCAGCACCTGGCCACCACTTAGAGCTTGTTGGCTGCTTTCTGTTTCATGGAAAACATCTCCCTTCTTGTTGAATAAGTGTAAAAGTACACCAAGATCAAACATCAAAGAACAGCCTTTCTTAAGAAAATTTTTACATATTCCACATTTTGCAACGATTTCTCTTTGAGATTCATCTAATAAATTTCCTAGACTAGTCTCATCCTTCTGATTCCAGTATCCCCAACTAAGACATACACGTACACTGGGTAACTGCATAGATGCAAACAAACATCACCAAGACTCTAAGCAACAAAGATAAAAATTTCTTGACCCATAAACTCAGATCAGGGAACCAGGATGCCAACCAGCTCCAAATTTCAGGAAAACCATAACAAGTGTCATCCTTTCAGATGGCCATTTTCAGAGTTGCCTGTAACTGAGTGTTTAACACTGCTAGAGCTGTGGATTGCCCCAAATGGTTGGATAAGTTGTAGGACTAGATCTCCCTGTGTTGTCTTAAGGCAACAACAACATATTAGGAACACTTTCAATTCTAGAATTTCCAGATCTATTCAGCAATAAAAAAACTCCTCACTGAAAAAATGCCTACTAATAGTAATGTAAGTCCCTGTGGAAAATCTAAATGGTCCCAACACTTCCTTCAGCCCAAGTGCAATTCATTTAAGATTTTCAGTCTGTTGTAGTTTAAGATCTTGCAGTTAAGGTTGACATGAAATCCACTGATCTTGTTCAGATGCTGAGGCCTTTTTTATCTGAGTGTAATGAATCCAGGAATTAATTCCTTCTACTTTTGCAGCTGTATATATCTTCAATAACACAGCATAAGGAGCCTTCTACTTTTCTTATAAGGGTCCGTTTTTCCACGTTCACACATAAACCTGTGCATTTCAACTATGTGGGTGAAAGCTGCAGATGGCCACTGGCTAAGATACCTATACAGAGAGGACAAAACCCCCAAGGGAGATAACAGATAATGTCTCAACACATCATCACCTTTCATATGCATTTGATCACCTTCCATCACCACAGTGTCAACTGGACACAATCTGTCATTCAGAATTTCAAATGGGCTCACCCCTCCTAAGACATGGGGTGGTTCAAATTCTTATTAAAGCAATAGCTAATGCATCTTCCTCCTTCATGTGGGTTTCTTGACACAGTATTTTCTTCTGATAGTCTGATTCATCCATTTTTCCTTTCCACTGGACTGTGGTCTCCAAGGGGTGTGCAAATCCTGCTTAAACAGAAGGACTTTAGACAGTCCCATCCCTGCCACCTCTGCAGTGAAATGAGGCCTTTTGTTTGAAGATAAACCCTCTGGGATTCCAAATCTAGGAACTATTTCTCCCAGTAAAATTTCAACAACCTCCCTGGCTTGACTGGTGTGGCAAGGGAAAGCCTCTGGCCATCCTGAAAAAATATAAATTATAGCATCCACTTTTAGGCAAATCAGAGAAACCAATTTCCCCTGGAGTTATTCCACTTTTCCCCTCTCCCACAGGGGCTTTCCTTGTTATTATAGCTGCATGGAACTGCATCTTTGCTACTACAGCATGTGTTTTGATACTGCTTGTAGTAATATCTGAGTTTTTCCTTCCATCATTTTCATGAGACCTTCTCGATTCACAGTGTGTGAGTCTGCACAGGCAGTCTGGACAGCCACAAACCCACAGCTAAAACACAAAGAATAAATTTATTTCTGTTTTTCTCACTTAACTGAGGGATTCCCAAAGCAAGCCCTGGGCAGAGGCTCACAAACAGACACTGTTATGCTCAGCCCACGCCAGAGGATCACTGGCTGTTGCTCACACTGGGTTATCAAGGATTATTCCCAGCTGCAAGGTCACTTGGATGATTTACAATCCTCCTCGATAGTCTGCTGCTTTTAACTCATTCCTCCCAAAACAAAGTTGTCCACCAAACTTCTGAAAATATTTTTTTCAACATCCCGGTGTTTCTGCCGATCGATCTTCTTTCATCCACACATTGCAACACAATTACATTTTTAATGTTACCTTGCCATTGTTCCAAATCTGTCACAAATACATTACCAAACAGAGTAGCACTTGTTTTGGGTTTTATTTGATTGTTTTGGTGGGGTTTTTATGATCTCTGTGGTGTTACTCTCCAGCATAGCTGCACTTTTCTTTCTCTATTTGGATTTTTCCATCTCAAATACAACAGATTCTCTCTGCTCATCCACCAAAATATAAAAGAAAGCAACTTTTAAATCCAAAACAATCAAATAAGTGTTTGTCCACACTTACTTGGTTTATTTCTCTTAAATCCTCTACCAGCCCATACTCCTGAGAACTTCTTTACTGACATTAAATTCAGTTAAGCAACATTCAGTACCACCTTCAGTATATCATGCTCGGACTGCTATGAGGTCTGGCTCATTAACAGACAGATTTGAGCCTTTCATGGCCTTTTCTTGTGATGTGCAGCTGCACGGAGTTTTCAAAAAAAAGTTATTTGAGCATTTAATTTGCGTTATAAATTTTGTCTTAACAAAGGGAGGGGACATCCTGGCATATAGAAACCTGTGAATCTGTTTAGTGTCTCTAACCATCCACTCCATGAGTCATAAGAATGCATGTAAAGCTCTTTTTTCCCACTGCTCTAACAATCACTGCTGTAGCTTTACTTAGAGAGCCCTTGCAGATAGTTTTTACTGAATGTGTGGCTCTGCTATCAACCAAAAACCTGTTGCTCTATTCACTGGTTTTACTGTAACTAGGGCATCTGCTGGGCATTCCCTGATACTTATTTTTTCCCAGCCCCCTGTACTTGTAAAAATTTCTCCAGCATCATAACATTTACATTTTTTAAATGACCCTTCCTGCCTATAAACAGCACATGGATTTTGGCCGTGTGTGTGTGTGTGTTTGTGTGTTTGTGTACCTTTCACACCCCAACCCCCCTGTATATCCCTCTTCTTTCACCTTCACAATCTCTTTTCTTCCACAGTAAAACACGTTCAATACAGACTGCACGTCCCCTCCCTCAGTTAGGATTGTGAGTCAGCACAACAGTTTCCAAATGCTGATATCTTCCTTCAGGATTCTCTCAGTATGAACCAGAAGATCATTTCCAGTCCAGCAAATCTGAAGTAGTAAAAGGGGCATATGCAAAAACTGGCCGGGCTTCTGTCCCCACTGTTTGTCTTATACAAGTGCCTGTATCACTGGCTGAGTATGTCCCCGAGCCCAGCCCGCAACAGGACCGAAATCCTCATTTCCTTTGTGCTCATTACTTTGATCTCTATCCTTTTGATTCATCCCCTCTGCAATACGTGATCTCCTGACTCTTTCTCCTCCTCCTGCGTACACGGCATCAGCGTATCTGTTCCAAATTTACACTTTTTCTCAGTGGAAAAAGTGGATCTCTACACAATGTCTTACCTGGATCTCTATACAATGTCGTAAAAACATCAGCATAAAACGAACCTCATCCCGTTTACCAAGTCAACAACAAAACAAAAACAACTCTACAACACATTTTCCCCATTCTCCAACTTAAAAGGTGACTGACATTGATTGCAAAGAGCATTAATGCCTTTTTTTGCTAAAAATTAAGAAAGAGTGAAAAGTTTTGGTAGTCACAGTGCTGGCTTTGTGGATTTGCCACTCAGCCCCTCCTTCTGCACAGAACTGTAAATAAATCAAATACCTTGACTCTGTGTCTGTATTGGTCTCTTGTACACCAGGTGAAAGAGCCTATTTTAGGGCAACACATTCACAGCTCTGGGACGGATAAGAGCTTCTAAACCTCCTTGTGTAGGAAGCAGCATGACCCCATATATGTTGCCATGCTCCAAAATGCTAAGTTATTTCACTGAATTTTTAGCCATGTGATTCACCACCCTTTTCAGCACCTTTTGTTCCCCTGTACCCCAGGTACACCTGACACTGCTGGGCAATTGTGAACAAGCAGTAAGGTAACTCACTTGTGTGCACATTATCCTGGGCTAGTTACACAGCTCGAGTGAAACCAGTGTGGAGTGTCCTGCTCTGCGGCAGCTGCAAGGGTGTAGCAATAATAGCAATAATGTAATCACTGATGGGGAAATGGACAAAACCAAACCAGCTGATCAGTAGGTCCTGTAGGTTCAGAGGCGGATGGGATGGGGTTAGATTTCCCCACAGCAGGGCTCTTGGTGCTATTCTGTGCTTTTTCTCAGGGAGTGGTGTTAGTAGCACACCTGGTTTTGGCTGCTGCTGAGCAGTGCTTCAACAGCACCATCTTCAACCCACCCACCCCTGAGGCTCTTAGGCTGGGTGTGGGCAAGAGGTTAGAATGGGACATCACCAGGACACCTGACTCAAGCTGACCTGAGATATATTCCATACTGTGTCACTTCATGCTCAGCAACAAAAGCCAAGAGAAAGGAGTCTTGGCTGGGGGGGTGCAATAGTATTTAAAGGGTTTGTCTTCTGGAACAACCATTACATGTTCTAAGGCCCTGCTTCCCAGAAAGCAGCTGGCCACCGCATGCTGATGGGAAGTAGAGAGTAAATATTTTTTGTTTTTCTTTGTTTTCGTGTGCTACCTTTGCTTTACTTTAGTAAATTGCCATAATCTCAGAGATCCAGGAGTTTTTATTGGTATTTTATCCACCCTGCCTCACTGAGTAGGGGAAAGGATGGAGCACCTTGGTGGGTGCCAAGGTCAACCACCACAGTACTGAATTGTCCTTTGGCTGGTTCAAATCTTTGGTTCCTCACCCTGAAGTAAAAGGCACTAGCAAGGCAGATCTGCACTTCTGGGAAAGCCTTGCACCTGAGCAGGCATTTCAGGTGGCAGAACGTGCACAGGAAACGATGGTGAAGTAAACAATGCCATCAGCTCGAAATCACGAGCACTTTCAGTACATTGAACTGATGAACATCAGTTCATCTTCTTTGAAAGAAGAGCCTGCTCCTCATGGTCCCTTTCCAACTATTCCTTAAGTGGCAAAGCAGGCACTTAAAAAATTTGGGGAGCAGCAGATGTTCCTTCAGGATGTGGTGATGTACGTGTGGAAAGATTAAGATGGAGCTGCAAAGGTTGTGTGCCTGCAGGACAGCAAGGGATGGAGTGACCACTGCCTTGCACTCCATGAGAGGCTGCAAAGAGACTAAACTCTGCTCTGTGCTACACCTTGAACAGCTGTTCAGCCAGGTGAAGAGCAGATGTGAAAAACTATTCTAATTTACACTAGACGAGCAGAGAGTGAAAAATCAAACGCTGTTCTAAGGGTGTAACATTTGGATGCTCAGAGGCCACAATGGTACAATTTATGAACCTGGATTAAGGCCCAGCAGCTGCCTCTGAACTCCATCAGCATGATAAATGCAACATTCAACTAACTTGAACAACAACAAAATCTGATGCTGACAGATATCATATGGGCATGCTGATTTCCTTTTTTTTGTGTGGTTTTGTGTGTGCAAATCGAAGAAGAACTCCCTTTGTTATTTATTTCCATTTAGAAACAATATCCCCCAATTCCTGGGGTTCTGCCCATCATTTACAGTTCATGTGGGCACAGCTTTGTCAGTCATGTGCCTCCTACAAGAAATTCCTTCACCCTGGAAGGTGCACAGACACCAACAATCTGGGGGGTTCTTTCGAGTTTGTCTCAAAAGACACATGAAACAAATGAACAAGCAACTTTGTCTTTTATCAAGGTAGGTGGCAAACCTTGCCCGTGGAAACAAACTCAGTGAAAGAAGGCTCCAGATCACCTCCCAGGTGCCTCTGCCTCCCAGCAAGATGCCAAGTGACTGGGGCACCCTGTTAGAGAGACCATGTCTGTACCAGAGCCTGCAGAGCCACTGGAGGCAGCTGCTCCAAACCGGCATCAGCAAAGGCCTTGATCTCAGATAGAACGTGTGGGGTTTTTCTGTTTTGGCTTGGTTTGTTTTCTGGCAGTTTTCTTGTGGAGAAAGGGGGAGAGAGAAACGGAGAACAGATAAACACTTCTTATCCCAGGAATGTTCAAACAACTTTTTAGCTGTCGAACTTGTATAACGTGGCTGCTCTGCTTCTCCTGACAAAACCTCCATGTTCACATAAGCACAAAATGACTTGCCAGAAACAGAAAAATTTATTCTTTGTCCTCACAGAGCTCTCCAAAACAGCTTTGCTTTTTCCCTTCTCAAATTTGCATCTCTAAGTATTTAGAAAAAAAATTATTCAAAGGAACAATTTGATTGTAGCTAACCTTAGCTTTCTGTGTGGTGACAAACAGGCTGTCTGTCTGTGTTTTGCTACATCTTGAACTCTCACTCACAAAAATTAGTTCCCTCACAAGCAGGAACAAATGAAAGTTTTTTCCTAGGACTTAAATGACTAGGAGAAATCACTTAAGCATGTCTTCTCTATTTCAGAGTACTAGAGTAAATCAAACATGATTTATCATGGGTTTGTATTTCGTGGCTTGCTGATTCTACTTGTGGTTAGAAGACCAGGAGGGTTCAAGCTCTTCTTGAAGCTTTTGCTGCATTTTAAAGTTTTAAGAAGTATTTTGCTCCCACACAGTTTGAAGTTTGAAATATCCCCCGGATGCACGCCTGTGAAAAACACAGAAAATCAGTGAATCCATTTACCCACTGGTAGTGCTGCCCAAAAGAACAGTGAGGTCATGGATAAATTTGAAAACCCCCTCTCTGGGAAAAGTAAGTTTCCCGCCCCTCTGGTCCTCACATTGCACAGCAGACGATAGCCATGTTGTTCCAGCAGTCAGGGAAACGCAGAATTTCTAAGATTAAACTGTGCTCCTTTCAGGGGACATGGTTCTGCATGTCCTACAAGAGCAGCTTGCATTTGCTATTCGGAAGGCAGTGAGTAAAAAGCAATCCTGCATTGTTCAACACCAAACAAAGCTTTCCTCTCAGACGCTGCACAGTTAAGCTGAAGGCAGCGCATGGGTATTTTATCCTTTTGCAATGTGGTATCTGCTGTCAAATTACTTGCACTTGACTGAAATCAGATTTGATTCAATGACCTTTAAAGCTGATAGCAGGCTTCCCCTTGGCTTAGGTCTGCCTTAGACAAAAGGCCTTACAAAGGAAACATAAAGAGCCTATAAGGCAAAGTTGGGAAGTGATGCAGCAGACAAGGCACCAGGTATATATGAGCATTTGTGGTCCCTGTGATCCACAGTAATTCACAGCAGTCACATTCCCTTCTGTTTGTTTTATTGATGTTTAAAGTAATTGTAGGTAACAACAAACACTTGCCTTTGCAATTACACCAGCTGATAAAATGTGATGGATTTTATTAAGAACACAGTCAGCAAGATTGCTTTGATTTGTTGTGTGAAACACGTTAACTGAAATGAAAACTGCAGTATTGCACTGGTTCAGGAATACTGTTGCACTTATTTTTAGCAGTTTTGGTGTTTGTGATACTTTTTTTTTTTGGTTTTGTTTTCGCTTATATTAACAAAACAATATGGATGCCAGGAAAGAGATCCTCTACAGTGTGGGGTAGAAGTGTATTGGTAGAAGGGCAAATTCTTCACCCTGCAGTGGGTGAACTGCAGTGTGTTTAACAATGGTCAGTGTCTCTGGTCATTTTTTCATCACACATTTTACATCAAAGCATCAGTATGCTGTCAATTATTTTGAAAATGTGTGCTACTGTATTTGGGTGCCTGCACAGACTTTGTCAGTAACAGCTCTTACAGGAACACCTTTACTTGCACCACACCTATTCCCTGTGTGAAGATGATTCTGTAGGTTTATGAGATCTGGGACCTTGTTTTAGGTGACTGTGTGTCACAGGGCTGGAAATTATTTATTATCATTCAGCAAAGAAGCTTGTAAAAAATTAGGACACATTAAGACTGTGAATTTTTCACCTCTTTGTTATGTGAAGGGAAAGAATAACTTTGAAATAAGTCCTGGAACACGTTGCTGTTAATATTTTCTTTTGTGAACCGAAAATGGGAGATTTTGCAGGCTCTTAACCTGAAGTTATCTTTGTGTCAGCACTTATCACATAAAGTTTCTGTATGTCTGAGATTGTTTTAATTAAGTATCATGACCTTAAAGTTGGTTTTTAGTCCACACAATAACCAGACACAGTGGATGTAAAAGGAAGGAAAATCCCAAGCTGTGTCAAAGTGCTGTCTCTCTAGATCTCCCTTTCCATAGCGTTTGTGTGCCCGTATAGATTGTCTGTAGAGAGCCAGAGAAGCTGACTACAGTTATGGGATGGATTGTGGTGGTGCATCTCTCTCCCCCTCCCGTGGCTGCACTCTGATCTGAGAAGTGCTCATTAAGCTTTGGCCTTGACAAACTGCAGCTAGACTAAGCCTTTCTTGAGCTTATCGGAAACACTGTCTGTTCCCAGGAACGAGCAGGTGTCTAAGGGGGACCTGTTTTTTAACGAACAGCCTTGGAAACTTATTTTTCTTGCCTGAAAAACAACCTAAGTGGAATCATATTTTTGTTACTGAACTTTCAAAGAAAGTTACCAACTTGAGTTGTAGCCTGGATAGAAAACTACCAGGACTAAAGCCCACTCTTTTGGGGCCCTCTAAACAAGGGTCCAAAGTGAGATCTTCTTGAGGTCTTGATTCCCCGAAGATAAGGAGGTAATGTGTATGTCTCAAACACCGCTAACCAGATGGCCGTGGAGGAAACCAAGGACTGTTGGAAATAACAGACAAGAATTGTTGGTAATAACCAAGGATTGTTGTTATTAACACGGCCATGAGAAAGATCAAGTTTTGGCTGGGGAAGGGGGGCGAGGCAGAGATAGGGCATTTTTCTGTGACAAACAACCACAGCACAGCACAGCGCAAGCGCAGGAATGAGTGGCAGGATATGGGCATGGACTATAGGGTGGGATTAAGACCACCCAAGACCCCCAGAGCCCTCCAACCCATTTCTAGAAAGGTCTGAAAGAACAGACTGCGCATGAGAACTAATTTACATAGAAAGCGAGAAACCCATATTCGGGGCGGGGGAACCTGCCTATAAAATGTCCTGAAGCCCAGACAGCATCCCAGAACCTTGGACATCTCATCAACCAGACCAACACAGCTGCATCAACTCTGAAACCAGGATCGACGTCCCATCAGCTGGATCGGCGCTGAAACCAGGATCGACATCCCATCAGCTGGATCGGCGCTGAAACCAGGATCGACATCCCATCAGCTGGATCGGCGCTGGAACCAGGGCTGGTAATCTCCTTTTTTCTCTCTTTGTCTTTCTTTTTTCTCCTGTTTTTCTTTCTTTAATTCTCTCTTTTTCTCTTTTCCTTTCTTCCTCTTTTTCTTTCTTTCTTGCTTTCTTGCTTTGCTTTACTTGCTCTCTCTTTTCTTGCTTTCTTGCTTGCTTTCTTCCTTTCATTCATCTCTCTTTTTTATATCTCTCTCTTTTCCTATTTCTTATTCCTTTTCTTTCTCCTTTGCTCACTTTAATTCATCTCTCTCTCTTTAATTTCTCTCTTCCCTTTCACCCTACCCTTTTACCTAAAACCCACTGCTGTGTGCTTATGTGGAAGGTCAGGGACTACCATACCAATTTCCAGGCCAACTGTGTAATTTGCTAATAGAGCTTTCCAATTGTTTGAGGACCCTCTGACTTTCGCTGTTCCTTTTGACCAACGGGCATTTACAAATCTTAGGGGCTTCCTTCCCCTCAAGGGTGGGTCATCACGGACACTATGCTGTCGTCAAAGGGGTCCCTTTGGGATGTCACCACTCTGCCCGTGATTTCTGGGTAGAGAGTGCTGCAAAGAGGCTGTTAACAGCCAGGAGGGACCGGAGCAGCTGTAAGCCAAGACTGTCCAGGAAATGACAGTGTTTGACTGCTCCCTGATTTTGCAGAAACTGAGTGAATGGGCAAATGGAAATTGGTATAACCCTGAGGCTGCGCTTAAACAGATAAATGTGGTGTTAAGTGAACAAAAGTTATGGAAGCGGAAAGATAAATCATGTTTTGGGTGCACTTGTGGAAGCAGGTTTAACCACTGCCCAAAAGGAGAGGTATGCCAACATGCAAGCAAAGGGGCTGCTTATTGCTGAGCGTGATCATGGAAAGGAGAGCAGGCTGCAGGCAGAGGCTTTGCTTGTCACTGAGCCCAGCCAGGAAAAGGAGAGCAGGCTGCAGGGAGAGGCTTTTCTTGTCGCTGAGCCCAGTCAGGAAAAGGAGATCAGGCTGCTGGCAGAGGCATTCCTCGCTGCCGAATGTGGCCATAGTAGCAGGGTCCAGGCAGAGCTTCAGGATTTGTGTGAGAGAGAGAAAATCTCTTGTGAGGAATGTCAGGATTTAGAAACCTTCAGTGATGGTCAGGGCCAGCAAACTGTTACTAAAATTGTGCTCTTTGCAGTGGCCAAGATAGCAAAGTTCTGGGAAAAGTACAGCGGACTCTCAGGGGAATCTGGAACTGAGTGTTTGGAGAGTGTCTCTGGTGGCTGGTGATTGAATTGATTGAATCAGGTTCTCTGAGGCAGAGGCCCGAGGGGGCCAGGAGTGTTTTTAATGCTGGGTGACCAGAGAGAACTGTGGTTCTTAACTCAGAGGGTTTTCTATTGGGCAGGAGGTTTGGCTTCTTTAAAGAAGGTTGATCCAGGTTAGGATCGAGACCCCAACTACAGATCATGGGATGGAGAGGGCACAGGAGGCATCAGATTTGCAGGGGATGAATGACAGATGGTTGGTTCTAGGACAGCCCTCAGCTGTGTCACTGGTTGCTGATCCAAACACGAAGTTTCCCGTGATGGGAGGTTTGACAGACGTGATAAAACACTTTGTGCTACAATTACAAGACCGCTTGAGGTGCGAGTTAACCACGCAGAGAAGCGGACAAGAGAATCAGGGAAGACCCTTAACGTGAGGGGAGATAGTTCAGGAGCCAGTTAGCTACAGCAACAGCAATCAGGAGATTGGAATTGCAGCAGGGAAGCGGACTTCCCAAACAGGAGCAGCAGGGTCCTAGTGTCCCTTGGAATGTGTTGTGTGGAAGGTGTGCAGAAGGGAATTTCTCTGGAATGATGTATGAATTATCTGCTGCTGTTCTTGAGAAGGTAATGGAGTGCCTGGGGCAAAGGAATGTTGTACTCCCTTGCCACAGGTGGCATAACAGGTTGATGCAAGAATTAGAGCTCCACAGTGTCCTGAGGGACTTACCATTCCTATTGCCCCACAGGCTGCTGTTGTTAATTGGGAGTTGGGAAATTACTTCTTGCTGTCCTTAGTAAGTGAGCAGGGGAACAGCAGTTGGAAACATCTAAGGAGGCTCACCAAAAATAAAACAGACAGAAACTGAGGTATTAAAGACATTGCTGGCTTCTGAGAGGGAGACAGGAGATAAACTGAGAATACAGGATGATAAACTTTTGACTGAGAATGATTGTTTTAGGCACATCTTGCTTTTGGCAGAGTGCAAGGAAAGACAGTTATTGGGGAATTTGGATAATCATAGTAGAAAGAAACAAGATCTGAGGGAGGAAACAGAAGGGATGAAAGCAGCTGAATTATTACTGTCATTGAAATTTGAGCATCTGCAAAAACAGTTGAAGGAACAAAGGAAGAAAGAAATCAATAATTGGAAGAAAAGGTAGAGATGATGCTTAAGCAATCTCCCAATTCACCTGGGGATATGACTTGTACCTGGGGGTACAAATTGTACAGATTCCAGTTTGGGTGGCTGATTTGCTGGGGCATTATGTCCACAAACCAAGTGATATTGAAATCCAGCAAGTGAAATTCTATCAAAGAATATATAAAAATGGCCCAAGCATTCAGATTACAGTTGGTTCTCATTAACAATTAATAAAATTCCTAATAGAAACTGGAGCACTACATTCAGTAGTAACACAGTGGGATGCTGAGAAGCTGAGTCTGTGACCCAGATGGCAAAGAGTTAAAAACACCAAAGTAAACAGAGCAAGTGTTATCTTCCAAGCTGCTACGCCTAATTTATGGCTCCTTCGTGAGACATATGCAGACTACTTGCTTTGCAATTAAAGATCACAATGAAAATTTGGATTTCAGTGTTCTGAACTATAAAACCTGGTGTCTGCTGGATGGTAAATGTGGTGCTTTGGTTCAAACGTTAACCCCAACCCCAAAAGAAATTCAGAGACTGCAGTGTGCTTGCTCTACGCCGTGCCTGCACTCTCTGATCCAAGGATTGCTGTGTATCTCAGTCCTGGATGTTTGCTGTGAAGTAAGGCAGGATTTCTGTAGTTCTGGCTGATTTGGTGCCACTAACAGCTGAGGTACCCAATATTGCCAGTCCAACAGGCACAAAGCAAGCAGATGCTTGGACACTTACGGGGTGGTAACAGATTTAGAGGAAAGAGGTACTATCACTCAGTCACACTCCCCTTCTACTTCTCCTGTTTGGCTGGTGAAAAAGCCAAACTGACAGATGTGGCTTACAGGTTTATTACAGAAAATTGAATGCTAATACTGTGCCTTTAATCATTGATGTGCTGTTTTATAGAACTGGCAACTCAAATTCAGAGAGCATCCTGCTTTTGGAGGACAACTCTAATTGCAGAAGACCACCCTGCTCCCCAGAAAAGGTGAGGGAAGCAGGAACAGCAGTGCAGGAAGCACTTCGTGAAGTAGAAGATGAGATTCCACCTGAGGAATGTCAAGGCCAAACTGGTCCTGATGGACCAAAGAGACCTTTACTATTCAATTCAACTGGGTTTAAAGAGACAAAACCCAGTTGAGTGGTAAAAATACTTCTGTCATTAGTCGAAGCTGTTAATCAAACCTGGCTGAGACTTGTATTGTTTTCTCTTCCTAGGAATGATGTCAGCACACCCCTACTGAGGATCAAGTTTAACCATTGAAGGACAGCTTATCCTTGCAGGTGCAATTATTGTCAGCATGAACCAAATTTGCTTCACACATGAACAAGCTTGACCCACAGGGGGAGACCCTCACTTCTTTTATTTATGCTAAGCAGTATGGTACTCATAGTACATTCTACTCCTTAGATGTTTATCAGCTGTGTCAGCAATTATAAAGGAGTTCAAAACAATTTGTCCTCTGAAATTCAAAAGGTAACCTGGAATAACCCAGCTAAACTTGGAAGGAAATTCCACTGTTGGTGGTAACTAGGCAATTTCACTTACGACCTCACTAACAGTAAAGCCACAGTTTTTGTTTTAGCAATAGACAATCCTTTGGTAAATATCATATGCCCAATCATTGTCCAGGATTAAATCACAGAGGCGGTATACTCTGTCCTCTGGAGCATAGAGTGTAGCCTGATGGAATGGATGAGAATTCATCCTAAATGAAAATCCCTTGTTATTTTGTACTTGTAGACAACCTTATTGTAGATACAAGTAATCAATCTAACATTTGTGTTCATAAATTAGTTCAAATTAAGGGTTGCAGTTTTAATTATTGAGCTCCGGTTACCTATTCCCATTTGCTGAAATCTGACTATATTGTGTTTTCAGCCTAACAACCTGTTCCTGTTGGCATGAACCTCGTGCTGGTAAAGAAGCTGCCACATGACGACCTGAGACAGCTGTTGAAGCAAGCACAAGGCAAAGGAAAAAAAGTTTTGATTCTGTTCATCACAATGTGAAAGGCATCCACTGAATGATGGAACAAGAGAACTTAGACGGGGAACCCCACTGGTGGGCCATTTCACTTGAGTCATTGCCAACAGTAGTGGGGATTTTTAACAAAATATTGCACTTTTTGCTTGTCTTTTTAATGCTAATCATTCTGCTTTTCATTTTGGTGATTGGTTTGCATATTTTGTAGAATTATAGATTACCCCCAATACTCAGAGACAGCTTAAAGATTGTATTTGTCCCTCTATTCTTCTGTCCCTCTCCCTCTTTCTCTTCTTTTTCCTTTTCCAGGGATCACCAAGTCCATATCAAAGTTTGAGCCATAGGGTGTAGTGTAGAGGCCCCCACCAGTTTGCTGTTCCAGTACGGAATGTGCCATTTATTTTCTAGAGGGTCACAGTGATGGGCCTCCAGGGCGCTGAGGTTAGAGCTTTTGGGTTGAGTTTCCTGGAGCCAGTTCCCATCAGATGCTGTTTTGTCAAGGCTCTCTGACCCTGCCAGGTCCACCAGGGTCAGGGAGTAGTTGTGGGGGCTATCAGGTGCTCAGTGTTCCCCGTGGACACACAGCTGGCACACGGAGCAGCTGTGGGATGAGCAGTTGTTAAGCTTGGCCCATGTGCATTGCAGCAGCTCCAGCACCTTCTCCTCCTGCATCACGGACATCCAGATGATGCTGTGCATGTGGAGCTTGTTGCTGCCCAGGCCGGTCCATCAGATTTCCTGCTGCATTCCACATTCCTCCTTTCCCAGCATCATATCCCACAGGGGTTTGTTGTAGATTTCCAGGAAACTGGAGGAAAAAGCTTCCCATCTGGCCTTAGGTGAAGACGCATACCTGTCCAGGGTTGCCTGGATGAGCAGCTGAATCTTCTGGTAAGCTCTGGGAGGGAGCACATTGAAGCTGAAGTTGTAGTGGAACTCTGAGCTCCACTCCCAGCCCATGTGGGACTCCTTTGGGCCACTTCAGCACTAGTGTCTGGGGCTCTTGGAGGGTGAAGTGTAGGTGCTGCAGCCCCTGCTGCCACTCTGACTCCTTTAGAACCACTGGCAGCAGAACACAGGGATATTCCTCTTGAGCACCTGGATGAGGTTGTGGAAGTGCCACTCTTTCTGCTCTTCCAGGAGGGTTTTCTGGGATATTTCCAGGTCCTGGTGCCTAGCCACATGGTCCACATGAACCCGCAGATGCTCTTTCATCTGGCTCAGGTGGGCCTCCATGATCCTCAGCTGCTCCTTCAGTACCCACTCCCAGCCTTTGGCCTCATCATGCTCCCACCACCGCTGCTCCTCTTCCTACAGCCACCGCTTTTCATCGGCCAAAACCCCAGTCTTTCACCGTCTCTGCTCCACCTCCGTCTGAAATTCCGACAGCTCCAACTCTATGGACCCCACCCAGAGACTGAGGTCGTTCCCCTGGCATTTCTGCCCCTGCTTCTGCCTCTGGAGCCCCTCCACGCACTGCCACAGCTCTCAGTTCCTGGTGTCCCACCCCAGCTTCTCCGTCCCCAGGTCCCAGAGCCACCCACAGGCCCTCCAGAGCAACGCTCACAAGTCCCCAATTTGGCTGTGCAAGTCCCAGAGGGCTCTGCGGAGGGTGCCAGGAAGGGGAAGAAGTAGAGCAGTCTGAAGGCAGCTGTTCATGCAGATGTTTTCTAAATTTTAGTAACGGGCCATGTTTTTTAATATGGGACCCATCAGCCTTACTCCTCTGTCAGATAAACTGGTGGTAACTAGTTATGCTGAGACAATTACACTTCTGCCCAGCTGTGAACAGCTTGACTTGCAAAATATGCAGAAACTGTCTTGCAAACTTTTTGTGTAAACTGAATATAAGGGAGGGAGTGTCTGTACCATATCAGCAAGGAACTGTTCTAAGAAGAGGACCCACACTGTTACGTACGTCTTAGGTACTGCCTGCAATTAATTCACCTCCTTGCTGGCAAATATTCACTCATCCAGTTGAACACATGACTTTGTGTGCACATCAAAAATTTCTCTGATTAAGCATTTTTTCCTCATAAACATCTTTTCCACTGCAGTAATGTCAAATATGCCTTTGTAACTATATATATATGTGTATTCTTTACTTCTGCAAGTGTATTGTGAGAAAAAAGCTTTGAAGATAATCTGGGTAAGAAGGTTGCATTGGAGTGAAAAGTAAGGTCCCCAGATTAATTTAAACTGTTAACTTTCCTTAAAAACAGACGTTTCTCTTCTCCCTCATTATTTTAGCAAACCAAGTTTATGAGCCTGGCCTTTTCAAAGAGGAAGGACTTGCAGCATTTGCAGCATTTTTCCTTCTGCTGTCTGTGGAAGTAGAAGTTGGGTAAAATGAGTGAATTGAGTTTGTTTCCAAGTGACCTGTGTGGTGGTGCCTTCCCACCCACCTCCACCCTAGGCTGGACTGCGATCTGATAAATGCTCATTAGGCTCATAGAAATAAGCAGTCACCCAATATTAGGGGATGTGACTTTAATTATCCAGCTGCTGTCACAACACAGTAATTACTAGAATCTACCTACACATACTATTGAGATTCACTGCCCAACCCGTTCGGGATGAACCGTGCACTAGTGAAAAAATTACTGCAGCAAGATGACCTGTGTCGACTGCTGGAACGCGTCCGAAGCAATGGACACAGAACCCTAATCACTGTTCATCACGGTACAGAAATGATACATAGCGCAGAAATGATCTTGGAAAGACTGATGAAAAATGGAGAACATCACTAGTGGAACATTTGGTTTGGGTAGTCATCAACTGCAACAGGAATTCTAGGCGCAATGTTGCACTTTATTGTAATTTTGCTGGTTTATGTTGTATTATTCTTATTGTTGAATATAGTTCTATATATTAGAGTGTGTATACTAGCTAGATACATAATGCTGTGGCACAGACCTCATCACTCATAATGCTGTTTTATGATGTTCAGAGCAATCTTAAAAAACATTATTTAAATAACCTGATCAAGAATTTACATCAATTTAAAAATTTGGAGCACGATAAATCTTTGTTTATAGACACAGAGGCAAGAGGTGATCAGACTGCCAATCTGTCAGTTCCCAGGACTGTCTAACGAGCTCCAGTTTTTTAACGAACAGCCTTGGAAACCTACTTTTCTTGCCTAAAAAACAACACAGGTGGGACAACATTTTTATTATTGAACTTTTGAAAAAAGTTACCAACCTGAATTGGGGCCAGGGTGGAAAATTATTATGACTAAAGCCCACTCTCTTGTGACATTACAAACAGTGGTCCAAAGTGAGACCCTTTGAGCTCTCCTGGACCACAGGGGGCTGCAACCAGCACCTCCCTCCGAGTGGGGCCTCTCAGAGCCAGAGAACTTTCAAGCTTGCCAAATTTGGAGGACAAACAACAGTGATGAATCTCCAAACAACAGTGATGAATTCTGAGCTCATATCCCCACTCCTCAAGGCTCAAGCCTGAGCCCACTGAAAAGATGCAGAAGCATCCAAAGTGACAACTTCACTGAATTAAAAGGGATTTTTTCACAGGTATACCTTGAAAAGACTTTTAAAGTTTGTGTGCATACAAGCATGAAAATGCTGGAGCAAATATACAAGCAATGTTGTTCTAGCTTCTTAAGTATTTTAGATTTGTAAGTTAGGCCTGTAAGTAAGTTACTACTGTGTTATAGTAAATTCTATATGAATATGTTGCTAACTAGTTTAAGTTAAATTACTTATTACATGCTGTTATGTGTTAAGTACTGTTAAGTTTCAGTTCTGTTAAGTACTGTTAGGTTTAAGTGTTGTTAGGTTTAAGTGCTGCTAAGTTTAATTTCTGTTAAGTTTAATTTCTGTTAAGTTCAAGTGTTATTAAGTTTAAGTGAAGTTAAGTTCTGTTAAGTTTAAGTGTTGTTAAATTTAAGTGATGTTAGGTTTAAGTTCTGTTAATTTTAAGTTCTGTTACAGTTAAGTTCTTTTAAGGTTATGTTCTGTTAAATTTAAGTTCTGTTAAGGTTAAATTCTGTTAAGTTTCATTTCTGTCAAGTTTAAATGTTGTTAAGTTTAAGCAAAATTAATTTTAAATTATGTTAATTTTAAGTTCCATTAAGTTTAAGTTCTGTAAAGTTTAAGTGATGTTAAGGTTAAGTTCTGTTAAATTTAAGTTATGTTAAGTTTAAGTGCTGTTAAGTTTAATTTCTGTTAAGTTCAAGTGCTGTTAAGTCTAATTTCTGTTAAGTTTAAGTGCTGTTAAGTTTAAGCAAAGTTACGTTTAAGTGATGTTAATTTTAAGTTCTGTTAAGTTTAATTTCTGTAACATTTAAGTTCTGTTAAGGATAAGTTCTGTAAAGTTTTAGAGATGTTAAGGTTAAGTTCTGTTAAGTTTAACGTCTGTTAAATTTAAGCAAAGTTAAGTTTAAGTGATGTTAATTTTAAGTTCTGTTAAGTTTAAGTGATGTTAAGTTCTGTTAAGTTTAATTGTTTTAAGTTTAAGTGCTATTAGGTTTAAGTGCTGTTAAGTTTAA
>VXAZ01001982.1:0-32084 GCA_013399875.1 Gymnorhina tibicen | reverse complement strand
AGAGAAGAGAAGAGAAGAGGAAATAAGGCAAAATGAAATGAGGGATAGGACAGTGATGAGCTGTAGAGTTTCATTCTTTCAATATTCTACTGACAAACTGACCTGTGCCTGTCTGTCAGTCTTATGGTATGGATGATGATACCTGTATCATTAAAGTTTTCCTGGAGAAGCTGGAAGCTCATGGCTTGGACAGGTGAACTCATTGCTCTGTTAAAAACTGGCGGGATGGCCAACCACTGGTTAGGTTCCCCAGTGCTCAGTGTTGGGCCCAGTTCTGTCTAATATCTTCACTGGTGATCTGGATGAGGGTATCAAGTGCACCTGCAGTAAGTTTGGAGGTGACAGTATTCTGTGTGGGAATGCTGATTTGCTGAAGGATTGGAAGGTCTGCCAGGGCATCTGGACAGGCTGGATTGACGGGCTGAGGTCAGCTGTGTGAAGTTCAACAAGTCAGAATTCTGGGTCCTACATTTTGGCCAAAACTACCCAGTGCAAGTCTGTAGGCCTGGAGAAGAGTGACTGGAAAGCTGTCTGGTTGCTGGCCAGTAGCTGAACATGGGCCAGCATTTGCCCAGATGGCCAAGAAGGCAAATGACGTGCTGGCCTGTATCAGCAATACTGTGGCCAGCATGACCATGGCAGAGGTGGTTCCTCTGCACTTGGTAGTGGTGAGGCCACACCTCAAGTGCTGTGTCCAGTTCTGGGCCCCTCACTACAAGAAAGACATTGAGGTGCTGGAGTGTGTCAGGAGACAGGGAATGGAGTGGGTAAAAGGATTAAGAGAGTAAGTCATATGAGAGGCAGCTGAGAGAATTGGGGTTGTTTGGCCTGGAGAAAAGGAGGTTCATGGGACACCATATCACTTTCTACAACTGCCTGAAAGGACGGTGTAGCCAGGTGGGGGGTGGCCTCTTCCCCCAGGCAAACAGTGACAGGACAAGAGGGCATAATCTCAAACTGTGCCAGGGCATGTTCATTAACATCAGGGAGAATTTCTGCACTGAAAGGGTGATTCAGCATTGGAACAGGCTGCTCAGGGAGGCTGTGAAGTCCCAATTCCTGGAAGTGTTCAAAAAATGACTGAATGGTAGCACTGTGAACTTGGAGGTTTTTTCAAAACTTAATGGTTCTATGATACCCCTCAGCTGGTGTCTGTTCTGATTTACTTAGTCTCAAAAGGAAGCTGTGTCTATTGTTCAATAACAGGAAGGCCCCTCTCTACAGAGGAATACCAGCCAGGGTATACCTGACTACCAAGCATAGGTGATAACTACACAGAGCAATCCTAAGACCAATGAGAGTTGTTGATTCATTTGTTTTCACTGCTCCTTATTTTTAGCATATTTCAAGACAGCTAACATTTTAGTCATCTGCGTTGCTTAGCAAGGTGTGCAATCTGCATACCATCTCTCTTGTTCTTTTTTTGCACAATTTACTCTGACATTTCTTGTCATTTGTTCTCTTTTAAAAAGTAAAAGCAGAAAATATTCCGTAATGTGTATAGTTTGTGACTGCAAACTATAATTCTTATGCATTTCCAGTTCTCTTTTGGATAAATGCTTCCATGTGATCATCCATTTTGAGTTTTTTTAATTTCAGTTTGTATAATTCTTGGTGTTACATAGAATATCTTGCCATAGCTATTTTTATTTCAGTTATAATGGAACAAAACAACCTGGTGGTGGCAATTTAATGTCATCTCTGTTAAAATGGCAATAAATTGGAACTAGATAAAAGTCCCTTTCAATCCTAACCACTCTACAAGTCTGTGATTCTATGGTTTTGGGGATTGCTTTAATCTTTAGTTCTTCTGGTTTTGGCAAACCAGTTTATACAACATCTTTACTTCTTTAAAAGCAGTAAAGAGTGTTTTAGCCTGAAGAAATCAGTCTTCATGTGTTACTGACTGAGTGATGGGTGACTAAGGAAGGTACTAGATATCCAAGATGACTAATTAAAGAGTGCCTCTGCTAATGTCATTCTAAAGACACTCTATATTTCATTTTTCTCTAGCTCCTTTAATTAATCCCAGGATCTTCATGAATTTTCAGAGTGAAAAAAAAAGCCACAGCACCAGACACAAAACAAAATCACTATTCCAATACAATTATTCACCTGAACACTATTTGAAGAAAACAAGCTGAACAACTTGCCTGTAGATAAGTCAAAACAGTTTTTATATTGTCAGCTCCATAAAAGAGAAGGACAAGAGTATTTAAGTTTACTCGAATTTGCCAGATTATTTGACAGAAAATATCACTCTATTCAGTGGCCAAAAAGCTGCCAGAAAATGTGGCTGTTAATACAGGATAGTGTTAGATTTTTTTAGGAGGAAGATTAGAAGAACTAGAGACCAACTAATTGTCAAAATAATTAGAAAAGACTTTAGACTTGATAGTGCCAGAACACCTATAGAATTAGACCATTTCACTGACCTAATTTCAGGTTATATAATAGTAGTTACATGGCAAATCAAGTCAGACAACAGCAATACAATTTACTGTAGCAGAGTAAACAGAAATCTGGTCTTTCCGTTAATAAATCTAGCGCATTACTGTGAATATAAACCAATCTCAAAACTTCCCCTAACTCCACTGTAACTAATATATTGGATATATTTTTTTGTTATGCAATCCTACTCTATGCTTTTAATCAAAATATAAAATTCTTCAGTGTTTGACCTAGTCTCCATCTTCTACCTTTGATAGCTTTTGAGGCACAGGTCCAAATTTTTTGTCCGAGCATACAAAACTTCTCTCTTCATTTTTCCTAAGCATTCACATTTATTGTAGCTACAGTTTAAGAGCTCTATTCCCCTTAAGTGCATCCCTCCCCAACGCACAGCTAATAAAACATTAATTTAGTATGATTTTCTCAGAGCAGATCTATAAAAAGGTATTTTTAAAAGTAGGGCCAACTTTAAATGCTCTTATACTGTACAACATATATTTACACTAGAAACATATGAATTCATAATAAGGCAATATTACAGTAAGAACACTATCGTGGATATAACACATAGCTCTAGATAGGTTTTTTGTAATAGCTAAATAAATACTAATTAATTCTTTTTTACCATTTCTAGTTTTTCAGCATTTTATCTAAATGTCTTAATGTTGTATTTCAACCGGAGAAGTTGTGGATAAAGAGAGACAACAAAATTTCCTTGAAATTACAGAAATAGCACAGCTTCCTTCAGCAGATTACATCCTCTCAAAAAAAGATGCAAATGTAGATCCTTGGATTGTCCTTCAAACAAACCTCAAAAGAAGTAAATGTCATTTGAAATCCTGCCCTGGAGTAACTATTGGCCAAGGCGCTCAATCTATAATCTCAAAATAGTGAACATCTCCACAGATTTTTCACAAAGGCTCTCATGTCATCATACAAAGGGTTTTGTTCAAAACATCTGGTTGCCAACACTTTTTCTTCCCCTCCTCACCCCAGCATTTTCACATTTTTGTGATGATAATCAGGAAATATTCTGTGGAGCGCCTACCTACAAAAAGCTGGCTGTTGAGCTGCAAGCGAATATGCCCATCAGGTGGAGCACTGTGAGATCTTGGAGGAAGCTGATCTATTTGTAAGGAAGCCTCTTTGACATTTCGTTCAGCCTTCACATAATGCCATTGGTTGTCATTTAAAGAGTTGCGTGATTGCACTATGACTTCGCTAGGTCCATTTCCCACATCAAATGAAAAAACCACTTCAGATGGAGCTAGAAGGAGGATAGTAGTAACAGAAATTTAAATTATTTCATAGTTAATTGGGTCACAAAATAATTAATAGGAGAACAAGTTACTTTAAGGTTTAGCCTACTATTTCATGGGATAAGACTGATTGTTTTAGAGGAAGAGCTTACTTCAGGGGCCTACAGCTCATTCTTCATAATCACTGACAGCAAGAACAATGATTTATACACCACATGGAAACCAATCAGTTTGTGGACCCCTAGAGAGCACAATAGTCAAAAAACAGTGAAATGTGCTAGCTTTGCGATTTTTCACTTCGGATGAAATGCATCTCTCGATTACATGCTAATTGATTGCCATGGTTAACTATAATCCAACCAGCATCTTCTACTGTCTATTTGCCTTTGTTATTTACCCATATAGTCTCTACAAATACCAGAGGGAAAATTTTGATATAACTTATAAATTTATGATTTAAATTGAGTTTTTCTCTAAGTGACTTTCACATTACTCAGCTTTATAGTTTACCTAGAAAAACATGACTTAATCTTTGCAGGTCAAAATAAAAATATAAGGAATATGCCAGAAAATTGAAGATCTGAAAATTGTGAATATTCTCTCTGAAAGTTTTTCTTTCTTATATACAAATACAATTGTGAAAGGAAAAAAAATAACCCCCAAACAATGGATAGCCACAATTTTGAATTTTTAAGGATTTCATCAAGGGATTATAGGTCTGAGAAGATTCCTTGGATCCAAAAAAAATGTCATTGAATTCTGACAGAAAAGCAAAAAAACTCGGAGTCAAGGGAATTAGATGAGCTTCAATCAACACTTTAAGAGGAATTTATTGAACTAGAAAAACTATTCCATGCAGTATTTTTACTTTCTTTTCACTTTTAAAAAATATATTAGACCTTTTAAAACATTTAAATCCACTTTGGCCAAACTTTAGACTGAATAATGCCACACATTTGCAATCCCTTAAGCCCTAACTCTTGTTGCTGTAGCGTATTTTTCTATAATATTTGAACCTGAGAGAGAAAACTAAAATGGGAAATACATAAACCATTTTCACTTACCGAATAAAATAAAGTGTGTTGTACAGTCAATTTATGAACAGAATGCCTTTTGTAATAAATTACCTCCTCTGCTTAAAAATCAACAGTTTTACATAATAATAAGAAATAATGGATGGCTAAAAACACTTCCTCAGTAAAATAAATGAATTTTAGGATAAATTTATTTTATTTAAATAAAGCTGAGATCTCACTCTCCCTTTATAGAGGGATAAAAGAAAAAAAACAACCACACAGTAGGAGAACAAAAGCAACAGAAAGTCCATGTGACTGGCTAAAAAGAATTTCTACTGAATGTTACCTTCTGCAGAGAGGTCTTTGTAATCTTCTGGATACTGTTGGAGTTAAGCCTGAAAACACAATTTCTGCTTTGAACTCACTGAATGGGCCTATTAAATAGCATATCAGAATGACAGATCTGATAAATAATGTTACTGTTTAATTTGCAAAGGCAAGAAAACACATAATAAATATTTTGAAATAACCACTGAAATAATGAATTATGTTAGTACAGCTAAAAAATTAATATAATCTTGAAGAAAGGGAACCAGTCCCTGAAGTTCCACATATGAAGGTCGAAATAACGACGAGTGTATGGTCATCCATTGTAGTGTCTGAAGACTAACCAGAATATGTGAGAAAAAGTGAAAAATATAATCACTTAACATTCTAAAATATTACAAGTATTTTCGTTAATAGCGACATCACTGGAAATTTGAAAGAAATTTTGGATTTATAAGCAAATGTGCCATGGGATGTGGAAGGATGATTCTGGGTTCTAATATTTGTTATCTTGCTATGAAGGACACAGGCAAAGAGCACTTTGGTCATTTCTTAGGCAGCAGAAGAGAATGCATCCAGGAGTTCGCTTCTGGCACAAAAATATCTTTTGGGTCCTATCTACATTGGTGTTACTTAAAAACTATCCAAGCATTGCAGGAACTCTAGTAACCCTGGTACATTCAAACCTAGGCAGAGCACAGCCACAGACTGGCAAAGTGGAGTGGAAGATGCAGTTGATGGTAATCATGGAGAGTGGCCAGTAGCTAGCTGTGGCTAAAACGACTGACAGAAAGCACAGCCATAGAGAAACATCCAGAGTATTGAGTATAAGTATCATGTGCAGAAGCAGAAAGTCATTACCAACTAATATGCTACAGAATGCAAAATCCTAGCATTTTCCATAAAGGAAACAATTGAATGCCACTCATCCTGGACAGTAAGCTGCAAATTTGGGCAGACAAAGGCCACCAGGAGTTGCATACTGGACTGTACTTAACTACTTCCAAAGCAACTGCAGAAGCCCAACCAAATCAATACACCATAGAGTTTCCAACCCTACTTTAAATTTCTGTTTAGCTCACTGGAAATAAACCTTTAGTGAGCATTCAATATAAACTCAGACCTTTGGCTAAAGCATATAACATCTGGTCCTACAAGTATTTAGCAGAGTGTACTCTTCAGAGTTGAATTGTCCTTGTTGCTTTCAACCACTACTTCTGCAGGAAATCAGGAAAAACTTCAACAAGTGTTTTATAACTCAGTGCAAAACAAAAAAAAGGAACCAAGTTTTTTTTTTTGAGACAATTCACTTAATGTCTGTTTTAAAATACAGTTAGGACGCACACAACCATTTTTGCAAAAATGTTCTAGAATACGTACACAGATGCACTGCAGTGTTTATAACTTCATAAAACCAACCAAACAGCTCTAAGCTTCACATTTCCTGTTAAGTTTTGTGGACCTGACATTTTTTGTTTGAAGTTAGACTTCAAGGTCTAAAGTTCATTACTCCATAAATAAAAGAATTAGATATAAAGTTTGAGAACAATCAATAAAGTCTTACGAAAAAATCA
The DNA here is from genome assembly GCA_013399875.1 of Gymnorhina tibicen. Lineage (NCBI taxonomy): Eukaryota > Metazoa > Chordata > Aves > Passeriformes > Artamidae > Gymnorhina > Gymnorhina tibicen. Next base: position 25,457 of record VXAZ01001982.1, on the reverse strand, counting down.
GTGTTCCCAAGTACTGAATGTCAAATGTTAATGACACAGTAAGTTTTAAACATTTTCTCACATCATCATCTTAAATAGTGGCATCTGACCTTTATGTTATTGTTACGTATTATTACACAAATAAAATACATTAATTTATGTGAAACTAACTATTAATAGAACATCATGTGCAGGTTGGTAATTTACATTCACAATTATTATAAAGGACGTTTTTATATGATGATAAAATCTAAATCATCTTATACCATATTAAATGCTCAAGTTGATTTTTTTTTTTAAAAAAGGTACCCTTGATGGAAATATATATTGCTTATTTCTGATTGATATTTCCCTCAATAAAAACAGACAATCCTGGGTCCACTACAAACAACCCTCCATATAATTTACATATCACATATGAAAAATAATAGGTTGGTCTACTCAACAAATTAGGGTGTTTATGGAAGTGAAGAAATATCTCTATATGCTAAGCAATATTGAGATAACTTTGCTTTTTGAGATGCTGAAATTACAGACCTATTCAATCTTTTGCTTTCTCTCTCACACCTCCTTACTCATATAAAGTCGTTTAAAACCCATAAGTATGCAGTAGTTTGTGTTTATGAATGAATGGGACAAGTGACATGACTCTGTCTGCATATTATTACACTGAAGAAAGACTTATGGTCTTCTGACAAATGTCTGAATAAATTTAGTTCTCAGAAGCATTCGTTTAATGCTTCCATGATTTAACTGTTTATTTTGAAAATGCAAAACCATTTATCAGACAAGACTATCGTCATTGCTTCAGAGAGCCTCCACTGAACTGCTGATCCAGTACACTTTCTGTATTGTGTGACACTGAATTTACAATGCTGCTGTCCTTTAAACTGTTCACAGAACTTTACCAGAAGGCAGTTCATACTGCCAAAAAACATAGCAAAAACAATGTTGAAAACAGGGTAGTTTTCAAATACAGCACTATAATTTGAGATGATGAAAAACAAATTCATTAAACATTACACAATATTCTATAATTAAACTACCTATGGAAGAACACAACGGGTGTCTTCCTGTTTGTTTCATTAATATAAGACATTAACATGGACAAAAAACTGAGAAAGCAGAATATTTTACTTTTTAATAAAAGACAATAAATGTTTCCATAGTAATATTTTGCAATATAACATACATATATATATATGCTTGTACTATTCTCTGGAAAATACTGGAGTCTGATAACAAAACTGATTTGTAAAAAAATGAGGAACTGTCTAATCCCAAGGTGAAGAGTGTTCTAAAGAACTCTCAGAGTCACCAGGCAAGCATAAGAATTTTCAATTAATGTGACATTTCAAGTGAATTCAAAAGCCTAATGAAAAAGTGCTTCATCCTTTGAAATACTCTCCCTTCTAATAATGAGCAATGTAAGAATAATACATTGAGTCAACTAAGATAAAGGTTTCATTTTACGTTAGTCATTTTGTGTTGGATTTAGTGGGATATTTAATTCTCTCTTATGCAACAAAAAATTTATTTCTGCTTGTAAGACTAAGAATTGGTGTCTGCACAAATTAAATGAAACAAAATTGAAAAAAAAAAGGAGAAAAAAGATGAGAATGTGGGACTTAGGATACTGTGCCACAGAAGGTCTGAGTCACGCAGGGTGACTGAGCAATCTCCCAGCAGCCACATATAATGCCTGGTCTTAAAATTTGGAGGGAGAGAATTTGGTGGCAGAGATGCACTGAACACAAGAAGCAGAAACAGTCTGAGCAGTCAGGGGCTGATTGCTGTGCACTTAGATTAAGAAACCTCCGAGGCAGAAAATTTCTTCAAATGGATACTTGTACAGTCTCAGTGCCGTGATTTTTCTGGATAATGATAAAGGTCTAATAGAAGTAGTAATAAAAGTAGAGAACAGTTTTTAAACAGTCCCCCTTTAAATCAAATAAAATCTGATTTTTATAATAATAATAATAATAATAGTAATAATAACAATAATAATAACAAAACCACCATCAGTCATGTTACTTACATTGTAACTCTATCCTTATGAAGTCTTGAATTCCCAGGTTCTCTAAAAACACTCCCGAGGAAGCAGTAGTTTTAAAGAAAAATGAGACATCTGCACTGAGTTCTCCATGGAAGGTGGGGAAATGCAGGTAGGATGTCTCTGTGTTGAAGGAAGCTGAATTCCAAAATGTTCCTGGTTATCAGAATGAAAGGATGACAGATACAGTGTTATCTAACATTGCCAGTGTAAGTTTTATAACTGATTAACAAAGGAAAGTGCCCAGGTGTAAGAAGGGGTTGCAGTGTTCAGAGAGTCTAACATCCACAGAAGCTTCCCAATTAGCTCATAACACAAAAAAGTAGGCGTTATTGGGAATGCAGAATAATGTTTCATCAAGAATAAAGGTGCTCAGCTCAGGCAACGAAAAAAACAATTAATAGGAAACAAACTGAATTTCTTGTCAGCTGGAAAGTCTGGTTTTGGCTTGATGTGTCCTCTCATGAAGTAAACAAACATAGGAGCTATGAATGAAGTACACCTACGTTATAATAGTCCTGGCTGAGGGAGCTGGGGTTGTTTAGCCTGGAGAAAAGGAGGATGGGGGGGACCTTATTGTTCTCTACAACTGCCTGAAAGGAGGGTGGAGCGAGGTAGGGTCCGGTCTCTTCTCCCAGGTTGTGAGTGACAGGATGAGAGGAAATGGCCTCAAGTTTAGATTAAATATTACAATTTTTTTTTCACTGAAAGTGTTGTAAAGCATTGTAACAGACTTCCCATTGTGGAGTCACAATGCATGAAAGTGTTCAAAAAACTTGTGGATATGGCACTTGCGGTCATGGTTCAATGGTGAACACAGGGATGGTGCAAGCCTGACAGACTTTTTATCTTAAAGGTCTTTTCCAACCTTAGCAACTCTAGGATTAGTTAGTTTAAACTGTAACTATGAGGGTTGTTAAATATAATTCTACATAACAAGGAAAAGAGTCGTTATCATTGTAATCCAGTGAAATTTACCACGTATCTCAAAGAATGTAGGACAAATATCCTTGCAATTACTGTAGAAGAAATCAAAGAAATAAATTGCAGAATTTAATAAATTAGCATAGATATTTTTCTAGTTTTATATATTTTTAAGCTGGCACTCAATCATAATTTGTTAGATTTTGTTATTGATTATTAAAATGCTGATGTAACATCTGTAATACCACCCTCTTCTAATCTTCATTTATGGTGTTCAACTAGAAATACCTTGTTATTATTGCTGAAACCTTACAGATGTATCTGTATTTCTTTATCGAGCTATATTGCTTCCTAAACCAAATGAGGCATTCAATACTTTCTTATCTAATTGATCAAGCCCATTGCATATTCTCCTGTTAATGTTGTGGTCTGGGTCTAACAGTTACGCAAAACTGCAATTTTTGCTCCTGCCCTGCTCTGCTGTAAGGGTGGGAAGGGGGAAGAAAAAAAAGATTTGAAAATTTCTCTCTTCCCCACAAAATCAAATCCTATAATACAGATGTATACAGATACAATACAGCCAGTGAAGTAAAATTAAAGTCCATTCCAGTGAAGTAAATTTCCACAGGCAGTGACATAAAATTAAAATCCATTCCCTTATTCCAGCAGAGTTTTAACAGTTTTAGTAAGGGTTTGGATGCCACACCTAGAAAAGCAGCATGGCAGGATCTTCACACAAATTCTGGCAATTGCTTGTTGTGACTTTTGACACTTAGGAGCACTGGCAGCTATCACCAGTTAAAGCAGCCATCAGGACAACTTTTTCCATGGTAAGGCAGCTGTGAACAGATGGCTCGGGCTGGGAGGGGAACGCGTAGATTTGCACCTCGCTCTCCTGTGTTGCCTTATGGGCTTCTTGAAGCTACCAACCTGTGAAAAGTACCACCAGTCAAAAGCAGCAGCCTTACATATTGGATTCAGTTTTAAGCCCGTGTTCCTCAGCTGTTTCAGGTCATGGCTCCCACAGAGCAAACTTCACAACAGTTGTGATTCAAGGATATCACAGCTGTTTAAAAATAGTGGGCTGGCTGTTAACAGTAATTCAAGCACAATAGGAAGTGTAATACTGTAATTTATACAAAATTGGTACAACATTGCCAGCAATTAGAAGAGAGACAATAGTGGCAGTAACAGTACAGTAAAAGAATGATACAATTAGCTTCAATTAAGCATTTGAATGATCTCTGTAAATCTAAGTGGAGTCCTTGAGAGGGCAGGGATAGGAAGTTTTATTTTTCCTCTCTTAATTTACTGCCCTCTCTTATCTAGCTGTTCTTTTTCTTAGCTCTGAGAACTGTGTGATTTATGAATGTAAAGATACTGTCTCAATAAAGAAGGTTAAATACAGACTTAGGGAAAGTATATTACAAAGTATCTTATACTGTTGTAAATCAGGTTGGGAAAAGAATTTCTTCACTTTGTGCCATCTGGCTCACAGTCTCCCATTTAGTTTTCTGGAACTGCCAAACACCATGTAGTTAGGAAATCAATATCACTTAGCATTTTATCTCAGCAGTAAGACTGCAGTCTTCCTATGAATAAAAAAATCTTATTTGTCATAAATGATACATAAAGTAATTTTAATGGAAAAATTATATAAGTTTTTGGCATATATCAACTAGTCTTACCAGCTGGAAACTATAAAATGAAAAAGGGACAATAATAACAAGACAGATAAATTAGCCCTCAAAACAATCGTGCAGTTGCAATTTGTAGCACTCTTCAAGTTCCTACTCAAAACTGAAATCTGTTCATCATTTGTATCAATTCCTTGTGGTATCTCTAATTGTTACATTGTTCATTCTTTCAACAGGGACAATGAGTGCTGAGGCAGAGAAAATAAAGATCTTATTATACATTGCTGAACAATATATTTTGTACCTTGGGGTTTTTTTTTAACTGTAAGATGCATAGATAAAAGACCACAAAGGAAAACTGTGATCATCTAGTTCAACCTATGGTATGACACAGACGATATAAATTCCATGAATCAATTCTTGTCTGAAAAAGAGAATTTATTCTAGAAAAAATATTCAGTTGATTCCATTAAAAAATGTCAATTTATGGAAAATTCACAAATGCTTTTACTGTCAGTTTGTGCATATATATGTATCCACATACAGTCTAGCTTCAAATCCCAAACATTAAATAATTTTCTGATTTTATTTCCTGCTTTCAAGAACATTATTTGAAATCTCTTCCTCTTTGAAACTCCTTTTAAGTTTAACATCTCACCTCAGATTATGCCCAAATTCAGCAAAGAGAATTAAATGCTTTCACTAAAAAATGAACCTCAACTTCTTTAATGCTACCCTTTAACCTTACATTCTTTTCATATATCACAAAACTGTAATCACAGACTTGTATTAAACTTCTTAACTATGCAGGAAGCTGCAAAGAGGATCAAAACAATGTTGATTAGACTGAGGTTAGGACAAATATGAATTAATAATAATTTATATAAAGCTAAATAAGGCAGAAGAAGTGAACACACCGTTTACAGATACTTGTGCTATTGAGAGTAAAAGACATGCCCTGATTTCTTAGGGTACTGCAGAGAGATGAAACAGACTTTTCTGCTAAATTAGAAATTTCCTGTGCTGCTTTAATGAAGGTATCACTTATGACTGGTTAATATAGTTAGTCTCTATTACATACAAAGCTCATACTATTTGGTTTTCCGTTTTTCATTTAAATGTCAAATAGAGAATGGATTATCTGCTTGCATTTACATGCTTGCACTGTCATTCTGCAATTGAATTTACCTTTCTTTTATTCAACCAAGGATATGACACTCTATCAAATACCTTACTACAGTCTATCAGTCTCCCTTCACCACTATTACATTAACCTTTATTTAATGTAAATTCATGCTGAATGATATATTATCTTTACAATGCATTGTAGTATCTTATTTTTTATTAAGATCTGTATCATCAATTTTATTTTGGGCCCAAGAACCAGTCTGATGCTGACAGATTATAATTACCTATTTAATATACATAATTTTGGCACATTAGCTATCTTTCAGTATTTTGGATTTATTTATATGTCCTAAAACTTACTGGAAATTCATAGCAATAAATCAGAGTATGTCCACTCAACTCTTGTAATGAAAAGAACAAGAACAAAAAACACCCAGCAGAGAAGGGTGGGTTTTTTCAGCCTACTCATACTAACTGACTCTATTAGAATTTATTCAACATCTAACTTTTACTTCAATAAGGACAAAAATAATGGAGATGAATCTTTCTTTTTTTTATGAAGGCCATAGAATTTCTATCTATTAATGTACCAAAGACTTTGTTCATCCTCATATGCTTCAAAACCTTTCCTGTTACCCTGCTCAATTGATACATGTTAATGTTAATCTTATCTTTCATTATATTTAGATATATTTTTCAATGTGATACCAGCAGTCCTACCATACAATTTATTAAACATATTGTATTGTAGAGCAGAAAAGGGATTATAGAAATGCATCAGTAATAAATCAGTACTACATTTTGAAGGTGAGTGCTACTCATATGCGTGGTGCTCAGTGCCACCAAATACTATTGACTTTTTGTTTTAAATGGCCGTATTCTTCTAGAATATCTTTAGTAATTTCATTGTACCTTGGCATCTTATAAATATAGTTAGGTAACTTTATCACAAATGCTGAAAAAAAATAAATAACATCTGAGTGCAATTTATAAGACTTTATAAAATAAACTATAGTTATATTTATATTGCTTTTCTTTTTTTCTTACAGAGGGCTACTCTTTCCTGCTTTGCTCTGACAAATATGGTTTGGTTTTCTTATAATAACATACTTCATTGAAGAGATCAAGCCTTAAAAACTAAAATAAAGAAGCCAAGTACAGTAATGGAATGTTAAATAAAAGAGTGAAAATAAAAAATATACAACAATGAATAGGCAACTTCTGCTGGACTGCATTCGATACATGACTTTTTAGTCACGTACCCAAATAACTAACTCTAACTTGGAAACTTAAGTCAGTGGAGTGCATGGTTTATGACAATTCAATTCAACAAATTATTCATGGTTCTACTTTATTTTGCTGTGGGCATAAACAATTTTCTTTTCCTCCAAGTAAATGTCCTACAAGGAATAGATTATTGATGCAATGAGAATTTATGATCTTTTAGATTCAAGTCAGTTAATGAAGTACTGAATGTATTATAAATACCAGTAAGGCTTCTCCCCCATGTTTCTACACAGTATGTTAGTCAGTTATTCTGAAAAACTTATGTCTGTCACATAGAACAAACACCTATTTAATAAAGGATATCCCCTGTGAAATACAAGAGTATAATTTAATTCTGGAGAGCGACAGAAGCAAAAATAAGCAATAATCCCTTTGAAGAGTATTCAAATCACAGAATCCAAGAATATCTATTCTTCCTTGTTTGACAGCACTTCTGAAAAATGGGTATTTGCCACTAGACCTTTTTTTGCATTCTTCACCTATCCCAACATAAATGTCACTAAAAGTATTTTAAATTGGACCCTCATGGGTGCCAGCAACCTCAAGTTAGAAAAAAAGTCTTAATAATGGTCTGCTTTCTTTCTGCAGCTTCAAATTGCTGCTAGAAGCAGTGGTCTGGCAAGAGAGTTTAAACTTCACCAGTTTTGTCTAGTGTGAAAATCAGTATGTAGAACTCAGAAACTACTGCAAGTCATAGCTCTTTACATTTACTGTAAAACTGAATATTAAAGAAAATGTTCATTATAAAATCCACTGCTGATACATAAAGACCATTGGGAAAAATCTACTAAGTCATTCACTCTGTATTTATTGTAATACATAAGATAAATTATATATGAGGAAATAATATATTTTAATACGGTCTAAATATTATATATATCTAATTTCCTATGTAGGACATATTACAGAATCAAATACATCACAAAAAACATCTGAAATCATCAAGTCCAACTTTTGACTGGGCACCACCTTGTCAACTTAACCATAGTACTGAGTGCCCTGTCCAGTTTTTTCTTAAACACCTCCAAGGGTGATGACTCCACAGCCTCCCTGAGCAGCTCACTCCAATGCTTAATAGCCCTTTCTGTGAAGAAATTCCCCCTGATGTCCAGCCTGAACATCCCCTGGTGCAGCTTGACACTGTGTTGTCTTGTCCTGTCAATGGTTCCCTGGGAGAAGAGGTTGACCCCCACCTGGCTGCACCCTCCTCTCAGGCAGTTGTAGAGAGTGATGAGGTTTCCCCTGAGCCTCCTTTTCTCCAGGATAAACACCCCAGCTCCCTCAGCCACTCCTCACTGGACTTACCCTCTAGACCCTTCATCAGCCTCACTGCTCTTCTCTGGGCTTCATTACATATCATGCTATAAAATATATGGTAATTTCTTAATATGGGTCATATTTCCTATATTATACATTATATAAAATATAATATATATAACATGCCATAAATTACATAATAACATATATTTAGATATTTTATTATATACGCTCATACAATTTGTGGTTTTCTTAACAAATTGCACTTTGGGTTTATGTCAAAATTCTATGATACTACCTTTTTTCGCTCAGAAATTCTGTGTTGTTTTCTCAAATTTTAGTTCTTACCTTCTTAAAGGTATTACATCTTTATGATGTAAATGGCTGAGAAAAATTGCATTATTTAACAATCAAAATCAATGTTCTTTTTTCAAGGTTTTCGCTGTATTATGACCATTAAATGTTATATTCTGAAGTCTTTTCACTGAGCTTATTTCAGTTCAAAATTGCTTCTTTTTGAAGTCAAATACTGTAATGTTGTATGACATTACAAGAGTATTTCTCCGACATTCAGACTGACTTCTATGCTTGTTCTCATGATATTTTAGAATTCTCTATCACAGCTTGTCTAGAGATACTGTGATCCTTCAGCATCAGTGTGAAATATTGCAGCAATTCAATCACTCAGACTAAGCAAACATCAAATGAAGTCAAGGAGGTCAGTGGGTGTCAGAACTGTCTGTATATTTTAGAGATTACTCTGGGGAAGCTGGTTGACTTCCATGTTTTAATATCTGTCACATCTGAGGGCAGGCTATGTAATTAATAGTAGCTGGGAAGTTGGTGAGTACTGGAATTCAAATTCCTCCCCCAGTTATTGGTACTACGCAAGCTCTAAGTGTTTCTGTTTCTTTGCTGTCTTTGTCACTGGCTTCATTGTCCATGGCCACAGTGGGGGGTCTGCTGCATCACAGGCTGAGTGAGCATGGCCAGTCAGCTGAGGGAGGTGGTTACCCCCTCTATTCAACACGTGTAAGAGAACATCTACACCTCACTTCCAATTTCCTTTCCCCTATCAACAGAAAACATCGATAAACAGGAGCAAGTATTGTGGAGGCCATCAGAATGTTCAGGTCTGGAGTATTTGTCCTGCCCTTCAGGCTGAAGGAACACAGCTGCTTCAGCCTGAGGAAAGAAGATTCTTTCTAGGGAACCCGATAGCAGACTCCAAAACCTAAGGGGAAAACATCAAAAAGACAGATACAGGGTCTTTGCATTGGTGTAACGTGTGAGTATCAAAGACAGTGGTTATGCTGAAAGCACAGAGTTTCAGGCTTGATGTAAGTAAAAAGAAATTCTCATTGAGGACAGCCAAGCAGCAGAACAGGCCGCCCAGAGAAGCAGTGCAGGCTGCATCCTTGGGTGCTTCAAACACCAGTTTGACAAAGCACTGAGAGACCAGATCTGAACTCAGGGCTAATCCGTCTGTAAGCAGATCTCCTTTCACTCTGAATTATACCATAATACTACATCATAGCCCCATGATATGTAGGACAAATGATCAGCCCATAATCAGATGTCAGACTCCTGAAATGAAAGAACCCAAAGGGATTTTTAAGACTTATAAATTTTCATAAGAAAATTAGAATGCAGTGCTGAAAGACACATCCATTAACAAATCTTCCAGGCATAATTACCCTGAGAAGACAGAGATGACATAAAAATAAAAACATGCTAATTTATATTTATTTATCAATGTAGTTTCCTGAGTGAGCTTAAAAGTATAAATTGGTACTTCACCGGTATTTCTCTTATTCATATATGCTGAAGAAATTTGAAAACCAAACACAACATCATATGATCAAGGAGGAAAATCACATAAAGAATAAAAGTATTTATAAATATTATATATATATAATATATTAAATATATTCATTATTATAAAAAACAGGTAAATTCATGAAAATTCACAAGGTAGCATGGGATTTAAAGAAATTAACCTAATTGAATATTGTAATAAATTACTCAATTGTATATCAAATATGGCTCATTCAATTCTTCAGCTGAGTTCTTTGGGGTCGTTTATAGCATTTCTTCTCCTAATTCCTAATTTTTGATTACAAACAGCAGCAGACATAGAATTTTGTGTAATGCCTTACTATTGAACAGAAGCCAAACATGTTTGCTTTTCCATTAAATAGGGAAATTATTGAAAACAGAAGTATCATCACAAATCTTCAAAAAGGTGTCAGTTTTGCACAAACAAATTACTCTGGTTACCACATATACGTATTCAGAATGTAAACCGAGAATTATTGTGTAAACTTATAAAATTTAAATTCTTATGACTCATTGAAATTTTGCATGTAGATATTGCATATACTGAATTATTCTCCCAGTATAGTTTTCCTAGCTGCATAAATATTCAGAGGAGAGAACATGCATAATGTTTTGTGATGAAGCATGCATAGCTAGGGAAGGCTATGTTCCCAATACATAGTAACCAGCTATGAATTCCCCTTCATGTAATGCTTTATTCATAACTTAATTCCAGTTGCATAAACCAAAATATCTGTTTGCAAACTATTATAACACCTTTTGTTTTCATTATTGATGTGTGTCATGAAAAATACATTCTTACAATTTGTGTGGTTTGCACTGGATTATGGTGTTTTCCCTCCTAATTCCAAAAAGAACCGGATGAAATTTTTAGAGAAGTCTATCTTAGGCTTGTAACAAATAATATTTAAAAGTTATTGCAGACAAAATGCATTGTTGTTTAGCAAAAGTCTGCAGCAGTTACTTACTATCACCACGGCAAAGCAAAGGCCCCAGTTTGTAAGCTGCTTCTGAGTTTGGTCTGTCAGTATCTGCGATCACAATTTCAGTTACTGGTAGATGGTCCTTGTAGGAGAGGAAGCCAGTATCATTAGTCCTGAAAAGGTAAAATGAAAGCCACAGCTCTCCTAAATGTTTACAATAAACGTTTCATTATCATTGCCACATTGCTGGGGAAAAGGAAAGAAATTTTAAAAAAGAAAAAGGTTGCCTAAGTATGTATGTGTGTATATGTGTGTCTGTACATGTGTGCTTATATATGTGTGATAGAAAAAACTGAATAGAAATGTATGCTTTGGAGTTGATGTTGGACTAATTTGACAGGACTGAAAGAATTTCATTGGAAGTGGGTAGTTTAATAGTTGTGCTGGTTCACATAAACATGAGAAAAGTACTCATGAATAAATGGGCACCTAACTGGCTGCACGGGTCAATGAATTTGCTCAAGTCAGTAATTTTATGTTGATGAGGACATACTGTATCTGTAATTGACTCCATCATCAATATGGAACATTTAATGGCTTAATATAACTTTCACGTAAGGCTAACTTTTTTTATTTTTCCACCTTGACAGAAGTATAAAAAATCAAACAGAAATGTACAAAGTCATGCTGACTACAGGAAAAGCAATATATGCTACAAATATGAAACTCACAGAAAAGAAAATATGCAACTTTGTACTCAAAGCACACAGCCAGTACTTGTAATCTTAGACCTAGTTCGCTGTTTCAAATCATTGTTGACTTAGTGTCAGAACTGATTTTTAAATTTCATAAGCATCAGTTTTGGCCCTAAAATTCCTTCCCCTAAACCCATGGAAATGTTCAGTTACTCAGGACCATTCTGGAAAATTCAGTCTGTCCATTCAATCCATTCATGGTTGACTCCTCCCTTTAAACAGCAAAGCAAACAGTTCAGAAAAAACAGCAGAAACTCAGAGAGGAGAGGTAATCTAGAAGTCTCACTGCTCAGAGATTAAACATGAGACACACCTCATCAAGAAAGCCATGTTTCTCTGAGAATGTTGTTGACAACCTTGTCTTTCAGTAGACAGTGCACAGGAAGTAAGACAATAGGGAGAGATTCCATCCTTGTGCTGAATAAAATCAGTGACTTTTTTCTCCTCTCCTCTCTCCCTTTCCTAACATCATCATCTTTCTCCTGCATACAATTTCTGCTTATCTGTTTTGGAGCACAGGGCAAACAAATGGACTTCTTTTTTAGTAAACTATTTTGCTTAAGTGAGGAATCGAAAACATATTTTTTAAAGTGTTAATTTTTCAAGAGGTGAGATACTGCAGGTTTCTAATTTAGAACTGAAAGAAAATCCCTCAAAACACCAGAAGTATTTGCTTCAGTAAAATGATGCTATAAACAAAAGGAAACTGAATAGAAACTATCTTCTGTGGAGAGGATTTGCAAATTTTAAATTTTTACAACCAGATTTTTTAAAAACAATGTTTCTATTCTAGAGTTCTAGAGACTTAAATTTTTTGATTAGTCAAATAAGGAGTTTAGAGTTAAATCTATGTCCAGTCTATGACATAAAATAGATTTCACTATAAAAATAGACTGTCAAAACCAGTGTTTCAAAACCACAGCGTGTAACTAGTTCTCTATGCTCAAAAGGCATCTCAGACAAGCATAGCTTCTACCTACTTTTTCCATCCAGTGAACAGTATCTAGTCAACTGATCCAAAACAGTAGTCTCTGGGGAACCAAATATCTGTAATATTCCAGAATGAGTTCCAGAATGAGTGTACACATAATCACTGTAACACCGGAGTCACTGGGAAGAATCTCCACTTATAAATGTCAAAAGTGGATAAAAACAGAAATACAAACCCAGAGTCATTATACTTTCAATCTAATACACTCATAAACATCTCAGCCACTTACTCAAAGTGGATGTGCATGTGAAGAAATGCACATCATCCTCTTATCTACTGTATATAGAAATATGTTATAAATTAACCTACATATGTAAGCATGGACTAAATGAATGACAAAAATGAGCAAGAATATATTACGTGTATGAGCAACTATGCTAACTTTTTTCTCAAAATGCATTCATCTTTTAACACTTATTTTCATGTTAGAAATGAAATACTGCTTTTATTTTCGTGCAGCATAATAATAAGAGGCAATTTTTTAGTTTTCTGTGTGTTTCTTTAATCTCTTTATTGGAACAAACATTTCAGATATCACCCTGTGAATTTTACTGCAATAGCAAATTCTTTTCTCCAGAAATCTTTGAAGCTTGTGAAGAATTATTCTTCGACTAACTCTTTCTTGTACTTTCATTTCTGTGTCTGCTGAATTCCCTGATCACGTTGAGGGAACAAGCATTTTCCAAACCAACTCACTAGGCACTCCTTTAAAGGAAGGGTGGACCTTCAGAAATAAAAATGATGTATTGCTTGATTTTGCACACATCAAGATGTTCCTAAGTGCCTTCCTTATATTTTTCTACTTTCAAAAAAAAAAGAAGCTGATGTATTTTTTAAAATGCATATATTAAAATGCATATATTAGTGTACTCACTGAACTTGATTCATGTAAGTTAAATAGACTTCACAATTTTAAGACCGTAAAAGTTTCTTCAACAGAAGAACTTTCATTTGAAAAGTCCCTCTGTTTTATCAAATCCTGTACTGCACTGGAGCTCTTATTGAGAAAGTTTTATCTGATCCTATTAAATGAAAAGTCAGGTTTAGATTTGACATTGTAACAAGAACTCATCTGTCATATCATTTATTTGAAAGTTATCGTAAATGACACCAGAGAATTTTAGGCACAAGTGGAAGATGTACATCCTAGAAATCCATTCATTCTCTTTGAACAGGACTCCATATGAGTGCTTTGCTTCATTGACAGCAAGGGTATTAATTTTAATTATCTATGTTGTAGATAAAAAAAGTGTGTAAAAAGTCTTAACTTAAAAGTGTAGTTAAAAATTATGCTAAAAATTAACTTTTTTCCTAGAACGTTTTATTTTAACTTTAATTACTTTCAGTAGTCTAAACTAACTGAAGTTGTGCTAAAGAACTATTGTCTTAATTTATAACATGCAATATACTAAAAAACTAGAAAGTCTCTGTAAAATTAAACCTTCCCTAAAATTCAGAGTGAAAGAATTAGCAGTAATACTTAATGTATATAGCAATATCTTTGTGAAAAATTATGCTCTAAAGCAAAGAATCAGATAACATGATGGCAATTTAGATTTCCAACTGCCTTAGTATTATAAATATCCTAAGGCCTGTATATTTTCTTTATTTACTTTTAACAAAGAAAGTATTGTGAATAAGCAACAGTAAAAAGTCACCATTCATCACGGTCCGCGTCACAGTTGCAGTAGTGCTGGGAGTCAATGCAGGTTCCCTCCAGTCCACAAGCACATTTTTGTACAGCAGGCAAGGAACCTCCCCAGTAAGTATGAGTTTCATTGTTTCTTCCAATCCACCAGCTCAGTGGCATCCCATCTAAAGAGCAGGTTAGAGAAAATCAGTGCCCAGTCTTGGCTCCTACTTCTCTCAGGTTTTCCATCCAAATAATATTCCAAAAGATTAAGAAGACAAAAATCTCTGCTCAAATCTAAAACCTTTAAATGACCGGGGAAAAATAAATTTCCACCTTTGCTTGGTAAGTGATTATTCCTTTTAATATTTCGTTATCATGTATTAAATGATTGTCACAGATTTTTGCTTGCATTAGTGGAAAAGGGAACTCACAGTACCTAGTTCAGCCAGCCATGATATTAGAATCATTTATCTTAAGCAGTCCATTTATATAATTCATTTGAAAATGGTCCATGAAAGAGGAGATATAATCATCCTAAAAATCAGGGTAGTTTATATTCCCAAGTAAAGATCAATTTCAGATGTTGGAACTACCAGAAATAGAATGAGGAAAGTCACAGAAATGGTCTCATCCTACTACCAAGAGTACTACAGAGTACTACTACCCACATCTGTGATGAACATTAAGCAGCTGAATAGTGGTGTTAATCAGAAATGCCAAAGACAGCTGTTAGGTCATGGACAGCAGATTCAGAATTTATGTACTCAGAGATAGCAGAAATCATGTTAATGGTGCTCCCATAAGCAAGTTGATATATCTGGTGAGCAGAGGTGAGGTTTCCCAGGACTATTACATCTCTCTGTGGTGCATCCAGTCAGCATTGTTTGTACCAAAATGATAAAACTGGATGTTTCCTTAATGTTACAGTACTGCAGAATAAGCTTAAAGATATTGCCAAGCAAGCACAACAACAGAAGAAATATCTACAGAACACATAATAGCAAAATGATATGAAGCATAAAGATAAACCATCTCAAATGAGATGGAAGAAGGGTGATAGATGCAGGGAAGTCAAGGCATGAGAAGAAATCAAGTGCTGTTAAATTACAGAGTTTCTTATAGGTGTACTTCCTTTTGCTTCTGCTGGAGCTCCATTTTCAGCACCCAGCCCCCATGAAGAAGCTGGAACTTATTCTACTCGCAACTTTACTTACGACTGCTACTGCTTATTAAACCTCACTGTTAGATAAGACCTCTGTTGCACTGACAATCTTTCAGATCGCAAACATATTGACTGCATTCATTACCACACAACTGTCAGCCCAGCAGGCCAAAAAACAGTGTGAGCAGTTTTTCAAAAAGTCAAGCTTGCATAATGGCATCAATGTCCAATATCAGTGTTTGTGTTTGCAAACCATCACAGGAAGAAGAAAACCCAGAGACTGGGTATAAATAATTTATCAGACAACACTTTAAAAAGGTTCTAACAACTAAGACTGTAAAAAGCAGAATATTTCTGCTGCTTTAGCAGCATGCCTTAGGTTTATATTGTAGTCATGAATTAGCATTCCCAGTGTTTCACAAGGGACATTGGGGTATGTTTAAAAGCTGGTCTCAGTTATTTGTTCATACAGCCGGGTGAGGAGAGAGTATTTACTGAAATGCTGCAAGTTCATACTGATTAGCCTAGATTTTTTTCCCTGCCTTGGCTGAAAGTACTGCCTAAGCAAAATAAAGCCATTAATTAAAATGGTTAGAGATTTCTTCATAACGATCACATAAATGTATTAACAGATGACTTCTTTAATCATATCATTTGCAAATGCTATCCAGGCTGATTGAATACAATTCATTCTTAAAACACAGTCAGTTAAGAATTATTATGTGGACTGTATGTTCCAAAAAATGTATCACGTAACCGTCATCAAATTTTGTACTTCTCAGGCATACCTAGTAAAGATTATAAATAGCAGAAATGAATGTGATTAAACTGTGTTTAAACAAAGAATGATTTTAGAAAATTTGTAGGACTCTCACATAACTCTCACATGTCTATTTATTCTTAGCATTCAAAACTAAATTTTAGATGACTTATCACAGCTGACTGGTTGCACACTTTTAAAACATTTATTTTAGCACATTTATGTGTATATTATAAATATGCACCTATATATAATATAAACAGCATAACAATATAAATAGTGAATTGTTTTAACACATTAACATGCAATCTCCTTGGACAAAAAAAAAATAGACCTTAAAATTTCTGCTTGAGGCAAACCAGGCTTTTGAACTTCTAAACATAACTTTAATTTGGAGCCCACGGTAAAAAGAAGGTTCATTGGGACATCTTAAGCAGCAGGTTCACTTTTTTTGCTGTGGAGGTGTTTTCAAACAGATATTCTTCCAAGAGTGAACACTAGCCTAAGAAGTCCAGAGATGTCCATGCCATAATTAGGGAGAAAAAATGCTTAAGGAAAGAAGAGCTTAGACATAGAACCACAGAGTGCTTCACGCAGAGGCCTCCTCTCTGCTTGGTAGGCAAGAATGCCAAGGAATCAATTTTTAGCATCCTAAGAGTTTCTGGTGCACAAGTCAAAAAATTTCACTTAGTTACAAAAAAAAGTAAACAATACTTTTTGGGTTTTACCTCCACATTACTTGGAGTACTCAGAACAGATATTCAGGGTAAAGTCTTTTAACACCAGCTCTGTGTCAGTGACAGTTAAGAATTAAATAGACTACATAACTTCAGTTTTCTTTAAGTAGATCAGAAGATGTCTCTTTATTTCTTAAAGCAATTATAATTTTGTCAATAATCCACGTGTTAACTACTGAGCTTTTTATGAATGTTTACATTGGACGGTGGAAATTCAATGTTATTGATGTTTTTTATCAAGTACAATAGGCACATTAAGTGCACACATTAACTTCTGCTGGTATCTATGCACTAATTTGTGTTCTTTTAAAAAGATATTTTCTCACTAATTCCTACTTTAAAATTAAAAAATTCTTGGCAGACCAAACAAGAGGAGATCTGTTAAAAACAATCTCTGTTAAAGTCTTATGAGAGAAATTAACTTGAGAACTTTATTCTCTGAAAGAAAATCATTATGAATCGACATTTGTATTTTTCTGGTTCAAATATCTCTTGGCAACTTACAGAAATCTGAGTACTCGATATTTGAAGTAGTTCAAACTCCATAGTAGCAAAATGCCATAGCCTTGTTAGAAATAAATAACTTTAGTAGCCAGTAAAATAAAAGGCATTATGCAACATAATAAGATTTGTCTGCTTTACTTACCTGACTTATCTAAAAGCCTTGACTTTTTGCAGTAGTAAGCAAGCTCCTGTTCACAGTGATCTGCAAGGTTTATTGTAGCCTGAAGCTGGTCTAGGCTGGCAGAATACTTGAAAAACACAGTGTGTGGGTTCTCTCGATTAGCACTTTTAACTCTGGTTAGGTTGGTGCTGTTATGCTGTATAATTGTCCACGTTGCATCTTTCAAGACACATGTGAAAAGTAATAAAGAATGAGAAAGAGTTGCATAAGTTAGTAACAGAAAGAGCGTGTATGATGAAATCAGCCAAACTTCAAGATAACTTCTTTGCTCACAGAAAACCCTTTGCGGCCCATGAAACACAGAGATAAATCACTGAGCAAAAATAAAAACAATTATTCATTTCTATTCATAGGTAGATTATTGCATCATAACTTTAACAGGTATTCAGCTTGTTATGATTACTAAATAAGGAAAGAATATGTGATGACACCCAAATATTTGTATTGGAAATAAAATACTGTTTACCTGGTAAATTGCAACGAAAGATTAGAAAGAAAAAACACTTTCTATTGTTACTTTCCCCAGGCTTAAATAATGCATAAAATAACACTAATTCTATCCTAGAATCTACCTACATTACATACATCCTTATAGCTTGAATTAATTTATTCTGTATGAGAGAATGGTCTACAGGCCTTTTCTATTATACAAAGAAGCAGAAGTATCTTGCATATACTATATTCACTACAAAACTAAGATTGCATGTAGGTAAATTATTATTGCCACTTAAAATCAAATGGTAGTTATGGTGAAGGCTCGTATCATTCTTCTGTTTTGTACTTTTGCCAAGCCCCTTCACCTGTGAATAGGAAAGAAATGACCTTATTCTGTTTCAACTCCCACTTTCAAAACCTGTAAGTCCCACTCCTGACCAAAATCCCCTTCAAGGTAGGGGTGAGCAGGCTCCCAGTTAAACCCAGTCTGGGACAGTCAAGTCAAGTTTAGATTCATGGTCACAGTATTCTTGCATCTTAATGGCCAATATAATTTGAAAAAAAAACATGAGAAATATTATTTTCTCTAAATTTTAGTATTGATAGAATATTTCTAACATTGTAATAGTAGTATTCCAACTAGACTTGTATTTAATTTCATCAGCTGCCTATAGGCCTCATATAGCAGATATTACAAAATATTCATAAAGAGGAAAGAGCTCATGGTCACTTAGAGATAAGTACTAGTCAGAAAAATGAAATGAAATATTTTTTATCTAATTATAAAATTTTATTAAGGATGCGATCAGAATGTCAAAAACCAGATAGCTAGATATACAAATTTAAATTTTTGTTGCTTTGTTTGTTCTGGGTGCTGTTTTCTATGGTTGTGGGGTTTTTTTGGTAGATGGACATACACAGACACAAATACATCTAAACATTACACTAAACATAAAAATGAAGACAAGCAGTTTGGATGCTCAACTCATGGTCACACTCCTAAAATTATAAAGAAAAAAGAAAAACAGACAACTGCAAAGTTTGTAGCATTTTTGCTACAAACTTTGCAGTTGTCTGTTTTTCTTTTAATTGACAGTGTGGACTGTAGGCTTTTGATTCTGAAACTGACCTCCATGAATAAAATCATGGAATGGCACCTCCCTCCCAGCTGCCTGAAAATAGAGCCCCATGAATGTCAAAGACAAGGCAGTGCAGTAAGAAATGTGGGCATCTGCCTTCCCTGCCTCTGGTGGGAAAAGGGAATACCAGTCATGAGGAAACTGGGAACAGAACAAATATAGAAGATTCATCCTGTCAGAATGCATCTTGAGATGAAGAACTGATCAATGATGTTTGCTTAATGTGGTGAATAAGGAGTGACTGAGGAAAACAGTAACAGCTGTTCATGGACTCACAAGGATAAATCAGACACTACATGGTACCTTAGAGAGTTATACCCACTTAGAAAAATTGTCATCTTTCTGCCATGATTCTTTGGTCTCTTTTAGTCTCACAGGACACTAGAATATTTCTTTTTAAGAGCCTATGCCAATCTGAAGTGTGCTTATTGTGAGCTAGAACAGTTCACTGTAGAAGTCAAAGTCAGGAGCTGACATGGTGAGACAGGTAAATTGCTCAAGTCAACATCAAAATCTTACTATAAAGGTTTTTAAGTCAAGTTCTCAACATTTAGTGCATATCTAAATCAGTTAAAATATAGCTTATTCATGTATTCTTTTAAACATGTAACTGTGTAAAAACATACTTTTGTCAAACAAAGCAATAAAATGTTTCCATCATTTTGGCTGGAAAGCAATTAAAAGAAAAGGGGCTAAGGAAAAAGAAAAGGAGACAGCCACAAATCCAGCAATAATGTTCCAAAAAGCCATTTAAATTTAAGCTTTGTTGAAAGGATATATACCAATATACTATATACCACACAGAGATAACATCAACTGCTTTGCTTAAAGGCAGACTGAAATCAAGTTCTGATAGCTAAAACATCTAGTTATATACATGATCAGATTCAAAGAACTGGTTGCAGAAGGGGAAGAGGGTGTCCAAAAGTGAGGCTGCAAGAGTCCCACTGGTTGCATTTGTATTCTCCAAAAGATCACCCTGCAGTTTGAAAAATGAAGTTTAATATCTATATTCCTCTCAACAAAGGCCAGCTCTAAATTATAGTTTTTCAGATGGCTATCAGGAAAGATCTGCAAATTTCTCATAAAACATAACTTATTTCTCATTTTCTTAAGTATTCCTGAGAGGCTGCAACTTCAGTGAAAACAAAGCTGCTCCCCAAAAATGAACTAGTATGACATTGTTTCTATATGGAACACATGCCTCATTTATGCAATGCATAACAGGAATGCTGTGTTGGCTTCACAGCCGGAATCTTGTTATTATTCTAATTTTTCTGCCTAATTCTTTGCCCAATATCCTGAGCTAAGGAGTCACCTTCATTTTTTTGTGCATGTTTATATTAAATTCACGAACTGCAGAGACTTCTTACTTGGTAACCCATGTTTCAATATAATGAGCATGCATACAGTCCCAGCTGTAAGTTAAGGAAGTTTATCACCTCACCTGTCATATTGCAGTATACGAGAAATGGTCCCAAGGGGCCACTTCCATCTGAATCAATATTGTAAAAGCCTGAAGTGTTCCCTCTGTGCTTATAGGCTTCACATGATTGCTCATAGATGGCTGTAAGAGAACACATTCCATCACAAATGTAATGGCATGATTTTATATTTTATTCAGGGAATTAAAAAAAATAAGTGCATGAACTGTGACATTGGGAAAAGAAGTCGGGTGTGTGTTATCTCTGCTAAAGAATGAAGAAAAAATCATGCAATCAAAATTATGCCTTTATTAGAAATTGTTAAGCATATTAGGTTTTATTTATCATGGAGATCACAAGGTGAATTTTTAAGCATTTTACTCTATATTTCCAGCTTAAAACTTCTGGGAGGAAAACATGAAATATGGGTGAGTAAATGGCTGTAAAAACTGCTGAATAATGGTAGAATGCCAAGGGTATTACTTAGACCCTGGTAATCAGATTTTGAGGAAACCCCTGCTAACTACCTCAACCAAATCAGATTTTTGTTGCTGTTTTCATTGTAACATAAAGCAGGAGGTAAGCATTTTTTGGCTTTCACACTTCGTATTTTCTTCCCACTTTAAATGGACAAGCAAGTGACTTGTCAGAGACTTCAGTAAAAGAACTAAATAAGCAAAGACAAAATGACAGGTCCTTGGTTCCTTGTCATTTATATTTTATATCAGTCTATATAGTCTTTTTTCAGTCTAGGTCTGAAAAAAAAATCTGTGATACCTCCTCTACATCAAATATCTGAGAAAAAAGAAGATGTATGAATCCACCTCTGTAACTATCTCAGGAAGCATAATGATAATGCCACAGCTGGACACACTAGTCTAAATTCTCCTTTAACCATTATATTTCATTTGAGCAGTCGTAAGGTTTTGAACTTCATTTAAAAATTAAAGTGTGCTCTCTATTAGTTACCAAAATTTAAAAAAAATCTGCCAAAAAGAATGAGACATTAGATTAATAATGAAAAGTATTTATGAGTGCTATACAATTTTTTTTTAAAAAGAAGCTATTTTTTAAAAAGTGTGATCCTTCTATTTTTTGCCTGATGGTTACTGACATTATACGGCAACAACTATAAAAAAGACAAACCGTTGATTTTACTTACTCTTTGAAATATCCATAATAAACAATTTATGCAATTTTCAAATGGAATTTTATGGTTCCTTACAGTAAATGCTCTTAGCTAAATTT
Organism: Gymnorhina tibicen; assembly: GCA_013399875.1. Classification (NCBI taxonomy): domain Eukaryota; kingdom Metazoa; phylum Chordata; class Aves; order Passeriformes; family Artamidae; genus Gymnorhina; species Gymnorhina tibicen. Next base: position 3,461 of record VXAZ01001982.1, on the reverse strand, counting down.
AGAAATGACAAAATAAGTTCAATTATTCATTATTATTTTGACAATGAAAAAATTTGGTAACTCATATTATTACACTTCCCACTGAGTCCTAATTATCAGGAAACCATAGCCTCCCTCTGTCCTCACAGATTTCACCAGATGATTCAATTTGTGACTTTTCAAATTGTAATTAATCAAATCATCTTCATCTTCACTCTGGGCTCATCAGAGTTGAATGGTGTACACTGTGGTATTCAAAAGCATCTATACTATTGGTGTATATGACTCTTGTTTACTTTGTATGAGCAAAATTTAAACAGGCAATCTTCTAAAATCAGTGATTTCTCAAAAAGTCCCATTTCGGTAGACATACAGTCTTTTTGTAAAAGCTGCCAAAAAGGACTGTATAGATTTTATAAAGACAATTTATAAGGATAGAATTATTTAGCTGATGATTAAGGCAATCTTTGTATTTAAAAAAGAAATCACAGTAAATTTTCATATGGATTTTTACTTATTAGAAGCATGTAACGAAAGCCAGAGTTATTTTATTGTCTTCCCAGAACATGCCGAAAGCAGTACCAAAGTAAAGCATCTCCTGTGAAATTACCTAAGTAACTTTCAGTTAGCTTTTTAAAATTAATTTATTTTATTTTCTCCTAATCTACTTCCTGATCCAGCAAACTACAAAAACATGTTTGAGGTTTAGCACAGGATTACCTTTGGACATGCAGTAGTCCCACTGTCTCAGAAATAATGAGTATTAGTTGTTGTAATGAATAAAGATGAATTTAACATATTTCTAAATGATCCATTGATTCAGAAAGTGGAATTATATGGATGGGAGAGGATATAACTATCTCACATAAACTACAAAAAACATGAAAGAAAAACACTTAAACTTTCAATCCATTTTTTTGTTACGTATTTTGAGTTCCCAAGGCCTTTCCTCAAACCAAATTATGAGTATTTTTATGACTGAAAATACTCTATGAATGATAAGCTCAAATGTGTTTTGTTTTGTTTCGTTCTGTTTCTTTTGGTTTGGATTTTTTTTTTGTGGTGAAGAAATTCAATCAGAAGTAAAAGCACAGTTAGAAATCAGAAAACATCTTGGACTTACGATAGTGGCAAGTAGCTCCCTTGTAACCAGTGCTGGCACAGTTACAGTGGAAACTGTTCCAGGACTGTGAGCACTCACCACCATGTTCACAGTAATTAGGCAAACACCTAAAACGACAAAAAAAGTGCATTTTCACTCTCTTTTCTCTTCACTTACATGCCACTTGTACTTAGCAAGAAAAGCAAATCCTGGAAAAGAAATATAACATGAAGGAAGTCGTCAAGGTCATTGGTGAAGATGACAATGTAAGTAAAAGAAAATTTAGAATTTCTTGCCTGGTAGTCCTTTTGCTTATTAAAAAATACCTTAATTATGTAATAAGCTTGTGAGAACAGAAATAAAGTATAAGATGCAGAATTGTTATTACTGTTCAACTGGCCACAATTCAATACAGGCTGAGAAACCAATGGAAAGTTTATGTGTTGATAATTTGATGGCAAGTTTTGCAATGACTGTAATTTCTTCAACAAGGTTTATCAAAACAAAGCAACATTACAGCAGATTTCTTTCTGTTCTTGTAAAAATAATAGTAATAAAAAATCACCTAACAAATAAATATGACCACAGCACCTGAGATCTATTTCTTATTCTAAAATCATATTTACTATCTATCCTAGAAAGAGTTCAGTATGTCAGTTCCAACACAACTAACTACCTGTAAAGCCAGTTTCCATTCTGGTAATATGACTAATATCCTGAAGGGTTTGATTACTTTCTTCTAGGTATACAATAGTTGACTGAAAAAATAATTTACCTGTAACTTCTTAGTGTTTGAGACTGCAGCACTATACCAAAGTATAAAATAGTTGTGAGATGAAAAGAAAAGAAATTCTCTTTTTTTATAAACACAGCTGAAAATACATTGAAGTAGACTGGCAAACTTCAAGCAATTATTAACTAGCTTTTAACCAATTATTAACTAGCCTTTCATGTTAGAAATTAGTTAGCATTCTAACTGCACTGAGCGTTTGTGTATGACACAGCTCAGAAAGTGTAAAATTACTTTACTGTTGACATCAGCCACAGGAAAAAAAAAACAAACAAAAACAACAGGCCCACTAATATTCACAGGATCTTAAAATACCTTTTAATTCATACAAGAAATGTTAGGAGGATATTAAATTAGGATCGCAGAAAGTCCAGCATTTCACACACCTGCCCAATGAATAATTCAGGGTCTTCATGCATTCACTCCTCATGGCACTCAAAGAACTTTATCTTCCTTTCATGTTTATAAACAAGGATAAGTGGTCTTCACAGAAGGAAATTTTAAAAAGAAGTAGCAGGTGAAGTGTAGGTAAAGTAAAAAAACTGAGAAATGTCACCTATTTACAAGGAAATCTGTGACATTTTTTTGTGAATGAAAGAGCTGATCTTGTATCTGTTCTTTCACTCACAAAATGTATTCCTAAACCTAGTCTATAGATGATGTGCATCTCAATGAACTCTGTTTAGGCACCAGGCTTACAATTATTTTGATTTTAAATACTTTGGTGGAATTACATAAATATGCATACTAATGTTTCTTAGGTAAATGCTTTATTTTACTATGGATATAACTAATCATCAGTTATTATAAATACAAATCTCTGGCAAAACTGTCATTCAAGACCTTCAGTGCATCCACTGACAGCTGCTCTGCTTTATTTCAGTCACAACATTTTGTCTCATGCCATGCCTTTTTGATAAAGCCATCATGATCCAAAACCTGTGTTTTAACATGGTCTTTACTTGTATTAACTCCCTATCCCTACTAATTAATCTTACTAATAGTGGTCACAAATTGAAAAGCTTAGATGAAATTGATGACACTTGAACCAACCTTAATCAAAGTGAAAATAAGTTAAGAGTATAACTTAAATCTTTTAACGCTAAATTTTACACCTTTTCTCTGCTTCATAACGTATAATAGAAAGTAGCCACTAGCTACATGAAAGTAAATGTATAACTAAGTTATACAATGACCCTACCCCAAAGCAAGATTTAGAACAGAGCTTTCTCTGAACAAGCTAATCTTCTAAAAAATATTTCTCATATTTGAAACAGTATTTCGAATACTTCATCTGTAAAAATCAATTTTTGGATTCATCACGGTGTCTGCTAAAACTAGAAAAGCAGCAGCTGATTAAACATTTACCACATATTTCTTGATAATATGTTTTTAAGTGTGTGATATCTGAAAATGATATAATATTTTAAACCAAGGCAGCAGGCTACTAATAATTATAAACTAATATTGAGAGGAGAATACTGATCCAGAATATGAATATAATTTTGATAAAGAAGGGGAAAAATAAGAACTTTGTATGTCAAGTTTCAGCTAGACACGTTTTGTACACTATTTCTTTATCATGATTCT